>JAZFNS010020007.1:144703078-144721400 GCA_037127165.1 Alloteropsis angusta | reverse complement strand
CACTGCTGCACAGTGCACACCACTCGATCATCGCAGGAGGCATCGAGGTGAACCGACGCCTCTGTTGCACTGACACGAGGTTGGCTAGCGATCTTAATGGCACTGCTACCAAATGGTAGAGTACTAGAGACAAATGGACACAGGCATTAAGCCGCTAATCACGATTAACCTAACCTACCTGCTCGGAGCCGGCATCAGACCACAGACCAAACGGCACATGTTTGATGTTTCCCTGGAGCGAGTCGCCACCAATCGCCGCACATCGGATCCTGCTCTTCTTTTGGATCAGACCCCTACATGCTTTCGCGACGTGCGTTGTGTCCATGCCACGAGCAGTAGCTTTCACAGTCACAAGAGGTCACATGACCCGCAGGAAAGTGATTTGTGTCCGAGAACCTGCCAAGATCGCAGCTGCAGCTCCGGTGACCGATGGAAAATCACCGCGCCTCCGTCTCTGGCAGACTGGCACAGAGAGTCACACAGCCAGATCGCTGCGGCGGGCGGGGGACAGCCAGTCTGTGAAGGCCTGAAGGGGTTCCGAAATGTCAAGCCTAGCCGTCCTGTGCTATGCTACGGTCCTGATGAAGATGGGAATCATGTGGGGGTCCGGCATGCCCGGCCCGGCTTCCCTTTTCCCTTGTCAACAAAGCCGGCCGCCACCAATGGCCTTTCGCTCCTTCCTGCTAGAAAGGGTAGCCATTAAATGCACTTTTGTCCTGTCGAACCCGTGTAGTAGGATTTTGTAGAAGTAACGCTTTTAAAGGCTGCTCGACTTTCTTCTATCCGGCTCCGAACATCTACAAATTCAGAAGATCAGGACGTGTTATTAGTTCAGAGAAAATTTGGCGAACAGTTTTATACTGGACCACATTCCTGCCATTTCATGGCACGGTTCTCGTGCAAGATCGATCTTTTTTTCCTCCAACGGATAAACACGCAATTAACGCCGACACGTAGGGCCGGTCCCGGGCCCAAATCAGGCCCAGCCCAGTACAGGCCCTCAAAAGCATCGCCCCACACACACACGGCCACACCTCCTGCTCTCATAGTCTCATCCCGTGTCTCTCATGATCAGATGATCCCATCCGCTTCAGCTTGAGGCCTCACGGATTCATCACCTCCCTCACCAAGTCACCAGCCAAGGCAGCACCCGCCAACCAACAGCCCCCGCTGCCGAACCCGGTACCGCCTCTCCAGCCTGCTTCCACCGAGGCACAGCCGCACAAACCAGCCACGCCACCCCAGTACACCACGCCGCACCCAACAAACTCTTCTTCCCTCGCAAGCAGCAGTGTCCGTCTCCTCCTCGTCTCGCCGCCTTCCCCGCCGCCTTCGCCTCGCCTCGTGTCGGATTGGCGGGGGCGTTGGTCGCGTGGACTGGAGCGGGGCGGGGGATCCATGCGGCACTGGGTTCGACCCCTCTCGTTGGTAAGCGACCGGCCCTGGCTTGCCGCTTTCCTAGATGGATGGGAAGCTCTGCCTGCACGAGTTCCTCGCGATTTTCCTTCGGAGTGAACTTTGGTCTGGGAGACGTTTCGGCTGCATTGAGCAATCGCGCCCGGATTTTCCTGTCTCCTCGGTTGCGGATTTCGTTGGAGGGACGAGGGAGTAACCGGCGTGGCGCTTTCATTTGCGCTTGGTTCGGTTCGAGTTGTCTTCTTCAGCAAGTTCAGTGCGAGTGCGAGTGGGAGCCGTGGGATTTTGGGAGTTGGGAACTTGGGATCCGAGGTGGGGAGTGCAGTTAATTTTTTGAGATGAGATCGGGGGTTCATCATGCCCCACGCTGAGTACGTTGCTGGCGTATTTTGGCGGACAACGGTGCTGCATTTGTCGGGAGATTGTACGGTGCCCCCATAATTCTGTTCTGTTCTGCTCTGCTGTTTCCAGTTTCCTGAGATGTGAATAGTGGGCATCTGACTGCCATGCAAACTAGTCATGAGGGTTTATCCAATCCAGCGTTTCTTCATCAGGATTTAGCCATTTCTTTCTTGTTTTTTAAAGGTACGGTCGATTGGGACATATGGAGTATGGGATCGATCTCTCTACTGTCTGCTGCGTAGTAGGCCATTGCTGCAGTTGACAGTAGGACTGGGCGTTACTGTTCTTGGCCTTTTGCTGTGATGTTGAT
Organism: Alloteropsis angusta; assembly: GCA_037127165.1. Lineage (NCBI taxonomy): Eukaryota > Viridiplantae > Streptophyta > Magnoliopsida > Poales > Poaceae > Alloteropsis > Alloteropsis angusta. The sequence goes on along the minus strand of JAZFNS010020007.1, from coordinate 144,719,272 downwards.
ATGTGTTAGCTTTGTAGGAGATGATGATGTTTGTAATCTTCCTGGGAGTTAGTACGAGAGAGAGTGCAAATAATTGTTGGCCTTTTCATTGCTTTTGTGGGAATTTGCCTCCTAAATCACTTGATTGGTATGTCCAGTTCTGCTCTGTAGTTGCGTGCCAGAAACTCAACCTTTGCTGTTGCTAGTCATGGAGCTGTATGTTTTTAATAGGAACCGTCACTCTAAATTTGAGCAAGTAAGAACATGGAGCTGCTAAATACACGATTGCTCATATATTTTCTGTTTCTTTTTTGTAGTTGTTTTCTGTTAATATAGACCTTTCATTTGCTTGCTTATGATTTCCATGCTTAGTATCTAATTACTGATATATGCAGTGGGGCTTCTTATTTTTCATTGTTAGGTCCTGCAGTCTACCTGATTGAATGGTGGCTCTATGAAAGATCCCAAGAGATAGAGCTGTCCTGTTATATTAAGTTAAATTATCTGCACAGCCAAAGATGTCTGCGATCATGTTATGTACTTGCAGTGGGGACCGGTCCAAGTTTGAAGATCTTCCTCGATCGCCAGAATCTCTTGCAACACGTGATTTCTCAGCAAATGGCTCTTCTTCAAAGATGGCAAGTCGTGAAACAACTCCTGATGATAGCCAAGTAAACGAAGTGGAATCAGACCTAAGAGAAACCCTTTCACTAAATTATGAGGTTTGGCTGAACTCCTCCGCTCTTTAAAGAAGATAGGCTGTCTTGAAAAGATTTGCTCACTGTCAGATTTACTTGCCAATGTTACAGGAGGCTCGGGCATTGTTAGGTAGACTGGAACATCAGAGACGGAACTTTGATGCGGCATTGCAAGTTCTTCAGGGAATTGATATAAGAAGCCTGAGACCACGAATGATCACTGCTATTGCTGAGAGTATCAAGCCTAGAGCACCACCACGCTCTTCAAGAAGGAAATCCTCCCAAGTGAATGGAATGCTGATGCATATGTCAATGCACTCTGTAAGCTTGCTTCTAGAGGCCATATTGCTCAAAGCAAAATCTCTGGACGCCCTTGGTAGAGTAACAGGTATTAACTGGTTTCTTGTTCGATGTGCTCTCTCGTATTTACTTAAGCATTTTCATCTAATATCATCTGTACAGTAGTTCCAGACGCATTGCTAATTTCTGTTGTCCTATGTATGCAAGCCTAGTTAATTTGTTTTATAAAATCAAGATATAAACTAAACATATGTATTTGAGAAACTGAAATGAAGTATATGCTATGTTTCATATTAACAACTTCTGCCACTGAAAGAACTTTTGTGCATCTGTCTGAATTTCACTTCGTTGTCCTAAGCATGCAGGCCTAGTCACTTTGTTTTGTAAAATCAATATGAACTGAACATATGTACTTCAGAAACTGCAATGCAATCTGCTATGTTCCATATTGATAGCTTCTGCATCTGAAAGATTTTTTTTGCATCTGTATGGATTTGACTTAATGCTATTTTGTCATGGCAGATGCTGCAGAAGAATGCAGAACCATCATAGACATCATAGAGTCTGCATGGCCGTGTGGTGTTCCAGATGGTACTGCCGAAGAGTGTAAGTTATTAGACATATTCCATTCGGCTCTGGAATATCTTCCTAGACTGTGGATGAGGAGCGGTTGTTTTGACGAAGCCATTATCGCATATCGGAGAGCTCTTGCAAAGCCATGGAATCTAGATTCTCAAAGGTCCGCTAACTTACAAAAAGATTTGGCAGTTACTCTCCTGTATTGTGGTGTTGAAGTGAAGTTCCCTCAAGAATTTGTTCAGGAAAGGAATCTGGTAACCCCTGGGAACAATATAGAGGAAGCAATTTTGTTGTTACTCATACTAACAAGAAAGCTGTCCCTACAAGAAGTGAAATGGGATCCTGACCTTGTCAACCATTTGACGTATGCACTCTCATTGTCTGGGCACTATGAAGTTTTGGCCAGCCATCTAGAAATGTTGTTGCCTGGAACCTATACCAGATCGGAGAGATGGTATATCCTTGCACTTTGCTACAGTGCAGCTGGCATGGATGATAGTGCATTAAACATCATAAGGAATGGTTTTTGTGTACTGGAGAGAAAGGGAAAGCCTCATGTTCCATCTCTTCTTTTAGGAACAAAATTGTGCTGCAAGAACCCAAAGCGTGCTTCCGAAGGGATAAAATTTGCAAATAAAGCCATGAAGTCTTTCAGAAGCCATGATATGCATTTCATCAGCATTGTAAACCACTTTCTAGGTGTTTGTTATGGACCTTTTTCTAGGTCATCCACCTCACACTTGGACAAATCAAGATTACAAGATGATGCACTGAGGCTGCTGCAGGATGCTGCTGCAATGGCAAAGTATAATCCTGAAATAATGTATAGCCTTGCTTGGGAATATGCGATGCAGCGCAAACTCAATGCAGCTGTTGAAAGTGCAACAGAATGTCTTGAGATGGTGATGGGAGGTTCTGTTAGTGCCTGGAAGTTATTAATTCTTGTATTATCTGCACAGCAAAATTTACAAGAAGCCGAAGCAGTAGCAGATTTTGCAATGGATGAAGCTGAGAAAGATGATCAGTTGGATATTTTGAGACTGAAAGCACAAATTCAGGCTTCCCGTGGGCAGTTCAAGTCTGCAGTGGAATCTTTTCGGGTTTTGCTTTCGTCTATTCAAGCAAAGAAGGAAGCTTGGAAATCAACCACTTGTAATGAGGTAGAGTCCCCTCTTCTTTATGTAACTCCAACAAAATTTAGATTTGACATGCAGGTTAAATATATGTTTCTTCTTTGCTCAATATCCCCTTGATCTTGACAGGTTAAATCCCTACAGAAGTTGGAGATGGACGCATGGTTAGATTTGGCGTCAATATACTCAAAGCTTGAGGCATGGCATGATTCGAAGATCTGCCTGGACAAAGCCATATCGATTGATTTCTTCTACCCAAAGTGTTGGCACATCAGAGGTAACTATTGCTTAAAACTGGCTGCACTATTGTTTGTACAATAGTGAGCTTTTGCACAATCCTAATTCACAAATGCCAAACAAAAAAAAATTGCGGGTAAAAGAGAGATTTATTAACTAGATGGAGTTGCAATCATTGTTAATAATGTTGATAACGCAGCAGGTGCCCGCCTTAAGCAAACCGTGGTATGCACACTCCTATGTAATAGTGCAGATTCATTTGCCACAGCATTACACTCTCTTTACCTGATTTACTCAACTCAACTAACAACTGGACCTACTATATGGCTTCGGCAATGACAAAGCTCCATTCTGAAAAGTCCTTTCTCTTCTTCAGTGCATTTACAAGTATAGCACTGTCTGATTCAATCATCACTGGCCCTTGAGCCCATTGTGCTGCGAGTCGGATGCCCTCTACACATGCCTTGCTTGTTCTTCGACCTCACTAGTCTGTCCAACAAAGAAACTGCCTACGTTACCTTTTGCCTAGCCATCTGGTGGGCAGCACCAGACAGCAGGTAGTTGCTCCTGCACATCAGTCTGCCTGTGGCTTCTCTTGTCTTCAGATAGAACAAAGGATTCCTTTCCTTTAACTTCCAGCCTCGCACCTTGTTGTCAGATTTCTGTTAGGGATTCCCACAAACTTAGGAGATAATGCACTGAATCCACGATGTTTGAAGGACCTGGCCAGTGATTGATGTTATTGTGTATTGTCGATGCTCAGAATAAAATCAAATGATCCGGTCCCTTTGGTCTTTGGTGCAGCTATCCATGAGCAATAGTAACCAACCAGGCCCTGTGTAGTTAAACTGGTCTTCGTCAGGCAAATTCCAGTGTTACCTGACTCATTGTTATAATCTGAGTGATCTTGCCTGTGGGCGCATCACTGTAGCATGAAAGCTTGTTTCAGGATCCTGCCCACATATATTACATGTGTCCTCTATTTCCATCTTTCTAATAAACTTTTCCTTCTTCATTGGAAGGATTTCCCTGCAAAGTTTCCAAATGAAAAACGTTGACTTTTGGGGGGTACATTACCGTTCCATACTGCTATCCACATATCCCGCTCCCCCTCATGTGCTGTACTTGCCATGTGGTCCTGACAATTCTAAAGTTTGACAGCTAAACTGTAAGCATTCCGTAATGTGAAAATCCCAGACTTTTCCATGTTGCCAAGACAAAGAGAATCGTCCGGTGGTATATTTGGCACTTTGATTTTTGCAATTCATCAATATCAGTCAGGTTGAAGATAACAGCCTTGAAATCCCAGTTGCAACCTGCAATATCCATCAGTTCCAAGACCCATTGCAGATGTCATTGTCCCTCTCTAGTAGAGACCCTCAGTGAATGCTCTCTTGGAATCTATGGATCACGCCCAATACAGACTTGAGAGCCACATCCAATCCTGCATATGGTGGCTTGTTTTAGAAGGTCAAGCCCATGAAGAATGGACTGCCATGTTGTTGAGGAATTTTAACTGAATGCAGCATCAATTAGACACCCCGAGGGTAGTACTTAATCTTCAGTAATCTATCACACGGGTCCAGGAATTCGATAGGCGCCGCTCCTGTCTCACCAGCATGGCTTGGTTAGACAAGCTAAGATCCTTGAAGCCCATACCTCTGCAATTCTTCTTATTAGTTCGTCCCAAATCCCGAGCTATCTGATTCCATGCTGTTTTTCTCTTCCCAATTTCAGTGCCCCACCAGAATTCTCTAATAATACTCGTGAGGTCATTGCATAAGCCCATTTTCGCTTCCCATTGTGCTCGTTGCTTTGTCAAACACTAAGAAAATTAAATAAACACTGTAATATTGAGGTGCCTAGAACTGTTATATTTACCTACTCTAATTCCTTTGATGGATCTATGTTTATGAAAGTGCTCATGTGATCTTTCGCAGGTCTTCTATTGGAGGCTCAATCCTTGCACCAGGAAGCCCTGATGGCTTTCTCATTTGCCCTGTCAATGGACCCAGATTATGTCCCAGGCATGGTTTGTATGGCAGGAATTCTCCTAAACATTGGAGGGAATTCGTTATCAATTGCTAGAACATTCTTGCGTAATGCCCTCCGTTTAGAGCCTACAAACCACCGAGCCTGGTTGAGCCTTGGGCTTGTCCTGAAAGCCGAAGGATCACTGCTGGAGGCTGCAGACTGCTTCCAGGCAGCATACGAGCTCAGAGAACTGTCACCAATCCAGGACTTCACCGAACAACTCCCCGTCATGCTGCATTAGGAACCTGTAGCAGAGTTTCGCAGTTTTTCGTGTAGATTGTTTACATATGTTGTTCTCAGTTATTAACTTATATCACTTGCAAAGGTAGGAAGCATACGGTTTTGTGAATGTAAATTAATTCACGTTTGTTCATGAACAGTTTTACCTGCTCTTGAAAACAGCAAAGTTACGTGGTTCCCGCTTACATCAGGCTGAGCTTGCACAATGCCCTTCATCATGCTGCATTAGGAACCTGTAGCAAAGTTTCATAGAGCCTGATTGGTCTAGTGCCAAAATTTTGGCATGCCAAAACTTTGGCAAGCCAATTTGTGGGCCACTGTTTAGTTTGATGCCAAAATTTGGGCATAACTCACAAAATTTCTACCAAAGTATTGGCAAATTTTTTGCCAAGATTTTGGCATGCCAAAACTGTGGCATGACAAATATTTGGTAGTGAACCAATCGGGCTCACAGTTTTTCATGTATTTTTTTTCATATGTTGTTCTTGGTTAGTAACTCATCACTTCCAAAGGAAAGCATATGATTTTGTGAATGTAAGTTGATTCACTTTTGTTCATGGACAGTTTTGACCGCTCTTGAAAACAGCAAAGTTATGTGGTTATCAGCCTGAACTTTCTTGCACAGTTCCCTTCTTATAGGCTGCAGGCTCAGGACTGCTTCACGGCAACATACATATACCACAGCAATCGACAGGTCGAGGAAGCCATTCTGGTCGATTGAGTGGGGTGGAACAGGATCTGACGCGAGTCGAGCAGCATTTCTGGACGATTCTTGCAACACTTGCAAATGTGGCATGGTCCGACATCACAGATATAATGAACTCTTAATTTTCAAGGTGTAATATAATCAGCAGGTAGCAACTACAATGAGCATCGCTCCGGCCCCCAACGGCCCGACGCATCTCATAGTATGAGAACATGAGATAAATTAAAAAAGCAAACAAAACCTATCGTGGACAGAATTGGTATCAATTATCACAATATAAACCACGAGAACTTGCGATCCAAACAAAAATCAGGTACAGAATTAAACAATGGGAATCACATGAGAACTTAGAACCAAATTGAGACAATAAATTAACTTAAACACTTGTTCAGACACGAACTACGTTTCCAAAATAAGCCACCACCGGTTCTGGGGCAAAGTGTTCAGAAAGATAAGCATCGGCACCAGTACATATACCTTCCCAAAATTTAAGCATAATACGCAATGGCAAACTATCCTACTCAGCTACGGCAGCTTCCTGGCCAACAACGGCGTCCTCCCCCTCAGCGGGCCTCTCCAGCTTGACACCAACATCCTCTTTAGTGTAGTCACCATGAACCTGAGAATCAACATGAAGTTTTAGGATGATAGCCACAGGTCAGCCAGACAAAAACATGATAGGTTTGCCTGTAGCAATTACCTCCATTAGCTTTCCAAGATCAAACTTAGGGGCCTTCAGGATCTTGACTTTACGGATGAACACATTTTGAAGGGGGAAAATACTTGAGGTGGCCTTCTCGATCTCTTTTCCAATCACCTCTGGGATGAATTTGGAGACTAACTCCTTGAGGTCACAGGTAGAGGCCTGGTTGGCCATGATCTCAACCATCTTCCGGCGGATCTGCTCACAGAATATGGCACAAGAATCATAAAACAGCAGACTAAGAGTTTGAGGCCAATGTATGAGCTATGAACATTCCTAACACAGTTTTAGAACTCTTCTATGTACACAACGACATAAATGTTACCTGCCGGATCTGGGATGCCTGTGCATAGCAAGTGCGCTTGACTTGGTTGGGTCTCCTCTTAGTGAAGCCAATGCAGAAGATTCTCAGCATGTAGTTATCAGTAGTCTTCACATCAACATGAGCTTCAATCAGTGTCTGCCACTTCTTGACCAGGGACCGGAGCTTGTCGGTAGTAAAATCCATACCCTAAGAAATAAAGAGAACAAGTTAGCAAAATATGAAAGAGCAATAAATGTGTGCACTAGAATGCTGATCTTACCCAGAAGTTGGTAAGGACATTACGACCCTGGACATCTTCAGCACGGAGCCTGACCTTCCTGTAGGCTTGATCTTCGTCACTCTGAAGATCAGCTAACGAAACCTCAAAGACACGGTGCTTAAGACCCTCTGAAGCAATCTAAAACCACAAAACATACATTAATCAGAATACAGTGCCATCACATAGTGTACCTACATACTGAATATAGCAACTGATAAGACATAAAGAGAAAAATGTTGCCACCTCAGTGACATGTCAAACAGTAATGGTGCTGCAGATATAGTAAACAGCACTACAGCAGATTACTTCAGCCTTGTGAAGAACAAGGGCAAGTTACAGTTCAGGTCACGAATTAATAATTGCAATTCATGATGACAATTGCTAGAATATTGGCCAGACATTTTAAAAAATAAAGATAGCCAGCACAATAATCCCATACGGAGTAGTTTCCAATGAGAGCTGCCAGACTAACAAATGCAATAGAGAATAAACAGATGGGACATCAGACACTGAGCTGAGAACATTATAATTTCAAAAAAAAATATTTTGACACTGTTACAACTCCAGCAAAATAGCATGTAGAAAGACAACACATAAACTACTATCATTTATCAATTATCAGGGGAGTAGTGATATGAATGCTGCCTTTCTGAAAACATACCTTCCCACATAATCCATTTGCTTACGAGTTCTTAAGACGAAAAATAGTACGACTTGGGGGCCGTTTGGATCCAACTCCTAAAATGCAAAAGTCCTAAACTTTGGTCTAAAAAACGACTTTGGAACCAAACACTATGGACTTAATTGGACTAAAGTGTCCTAGTACCTCTAGGAGCAAATTTGGTGCTAAAAGGTCTTTAGGACTAAATTTTAGTAGTGCTCAATCCAAACACCTCCTATAGAGAAGAGTGCATCTAAGATACTGAGCAGTACAAATCCTAACGATCTAGAGAGAGAGCAGGAAAATCACAAACCTTGGTGCCCTGTGTCCTGGAAACGAGTGTCTTCCCAATGTTGCGCACGGAGAAAACGGAGGGGGCCTTGATGTCATACCAGTCCTTCTTGGAAAAGGGATCGACGCTGTAAGACAGAAACGAGACGATCACTACCGCATCAGCGCCGGGATAGAGGAACGAAGAAATAAAGCAGGCACGGATCTAACGTGAAAAACGGAAGAAACTGGGCGCACAAACTTACGTCTTCTTCTTCCCGCCCTTCTTGCTTTTGCTGATCCTCTTGTTTTTACCCACCGCCATCTCGCCTCCGCCGCCGCCGCCGCCGCGCAGGTACCTGGGCGCTCGGGATGTGGAGAGGCTGGCGGCGCTGCGTCGGAAAGGGTTTTTCTGGCGTTGAGGTGGAGCGGGCTATACAGCCGGTGTCGAGGGTTCCAGTGCTCGATCGTGCGGTCGGGAGACGCTCAAGATTGGACGGACGGGCACGATGCGCTGCTTGGAGGCATGGTTGGGCCGTCTGACGGTCTGAGGCCTGTTTGGCCCAGTTGACTGTTAAAAAATCGATGACAAAAGGCAAGAAAAACAAAAGGAAAATGAAAGCCCAAGATTGTACTGTATTTGGGTTGATTGATAAGGATAGTCTCAGGTTTCATGGATATTAAATTGGAAGAAGTTTGGTTTTCATCTTTTAAATATCGCAAAAGTGTGAATTTTATTCCTAATATTTTAATTGATGCAAATCGACCCACTAAATCGGTGCACTGAACTATCCCAACCTCATCATTCAATAATGGTTTAGTGTCAGTTGACAACAGTTTAGACCACACAATCGTCTGACTAATGACTGCTTAGGTATACCACACGGTTATTACTGAAACGCAAGCAAAAACATTCAGCAAATTTATGCCTTCATTCATCTTCATTTCTTCATCTTGTTCCTTTCGTTCCTTTTACACATGTACAGTTTATTCAATTTGTGAGCCTTAGAGGTGTTTAGATTGTTGAAGTTGGCGAAATTTGATGAAAAAGTTCTTATTGGAAAATGCATTCTGTAAGAGGGACACGATTGTTACTACGAAAACTTTTTAAAAAATTCTCTAATAACACCCCCTTAAACATGTCTGCTTTTGTTTTCGTTTTCTTGTCTTTTTGTTTCCTATACTAAACCCGCTAGGACTTTTTACTTGTAAATCTCTTCTATATTAATAGAAACAAGCACAGTCCGTGCTCCTTTCGTTAAAAAAATATTCAATTTATGTTTCTAGCGCCATTGTTAATTATGTTAGTGTTGTACATAATGTTTGTTCAACCCTATTGTATTAGTTCTCTGCAAAGTATAACCAGAATAGATGTATCCTGCCATCACTTTCAGAAAATTCTATAAATTAACTATACGGTAAAACTTAAGATTTATAGAAAAAACAATAAAATTGGAGCTAAACGTGTCCGTCCATCCCGTATGAATCGGAGAGGATGCACCTTCTTACACAGCGCCATATATTTATTTTCGTTATATGATTACATGACCTAAACCGCTGTCGTGTGTTTTTAAATTTCTAGTTTGTTTCCTTTGCTCTCTTTTTGTCTTCTCTCTTTTTTTCTCTTGTTGTATTCTTTTGAACTCTGCTCCTAATATATATTAATCTGTAGGGGCTTGCCCCTCTTGTTAACTAAAAAAATGCACCAGTTAATAATATAAAGAATGAAAGCCACATATTTTTTTGACTTGGCAAGGTCGTTATTAGAAAAGAGAAGGACTACCCTCGTGGGCCGCCGGGAATGGACAATTAGCAGGTGGGCATGCCCGTCGTACTCCATGTATTTGCTATATCAAACTGGTTTAAAATTTTCTATTTATCCTCGTGTTACAAAAGTGTTACTACTTGGCCACACGATTATTCCTGACTCTATTGCCTAAGGCGAGAGCACCGCTGCTGCAGCGTTATCCACAAATGACACTATCTACCCGAAAATTCTATAGCGCTTGAGGTCATCGTCGCCAGCTTCAACTACTCGCTAAGAGCTCGCTCGCACAATCGATCATCTTTGCATATATCGACCGCGTCAGCTTTGCGTGCACCTCGGAATTCGCAGCGTGGAGATGCAAACGGAAGTTGGAGCATGGACAGGATGCAGGGGATCAAGTGCATGAACAGCTAGCTGCTTAAGGCGATGATCCTCCTCCTAATCCCCTTCGCTAACGAGCACCGCCCCAGGGAGCAAGGCGGCATTTTTGCTTGATCCTCGATGTCAGAAGCATGCGTCCATGAGGCAGCAGCAACAGATCGCTGCAAAACCTGCACAACTGGGACAGAAAAAGAGTTCAAAACGCAGCCGTGTTAACAAATTTCATTATTTGAGTTTCAATTCGTAAGTCTTTTTGAATTTGACATCTTATTCCACATGTCACTGACCTAGACCCAGAGTGACCCTATATGTCATTAATACAACATACAGCCTACTAAAACATCGAAAATGTCATTATGGTTCTCTATCGCCAATCACAAATAACCGTTACTCCAATATCACAAGCTTAAATAAAAGTTTGTTTGGACGATCATGGTTCATGCTTCTGACTGTTCATCCAAATTTTATGCTTGGACAGCAGAGGCAAAGCAATGGCGTTTCGGCACGTACCATCCTTCGACGAACGAAGGGCCGGTGGGCCGGTGGGGAGGCGGAGGCGGAGGCGGCGGCTGCGCGTACGGCGGCGGGTACATCGCCGGCGGCGGTTGCCCGTATTGTTGCTGGTATGGCGGCGGAGGCTGCCCGTACGGCGGTGGGTACATCGGCGGCGGCGGCTGCCCGTATGGCGGCGGGTACACCGGCTGCGGCGGAGGCGTCCCGTGGTGGTGGTGGTGGTATTGCCCGTATTGGTGGTGCTGGTGGTGGTCGTCGAACCCGCGCTCCCCGTGCACCGGCTGCGGCGGAGGCGTCCCGTGCTGCTGCTGCTGCTGCTGNGCGATGCTGGTGATCGTCGACCCCGCGCTCCCCGTGCTTCGGCTGCGGCGAAGGCGTCCCGTGCCGCNTGCGGCTGCTGCTCGTCGATTCGTTGCCCCCCGTACGGGTCCATCGGATGACCTGACAACATTTCCAGAGGAAGGCTTGTTAGGATCTGAAAATGGTTTGGGATCAAAGAGACGAGATCCCGAAAGACCATCGATCGGAGAGGATCAGAGGAGCATGGCGACCATGAGCGATCGTGGGAATGGTCGAATGGACAATGATCTCGGAAATGCGTCGGAGGAATCGGTGGGTCACCTTGGGGCGGTGGGGACGCGCCGGCATGCTGGCCCTGGCCGTGGGGATTGTTGTAGCTCATCTCTTCCTGCCCAAGATCGTCGACACACGATTGGAATATGAATCGGAAATTGGAATGCGATGCTGTTGGCTGTTCGCGTTTGATCTCGAAAGGAGCAAAGCGGAAAACAGGAGAGGGTGCCGAGGGACTAACCGAAGAAAATTATGCTAATTTGGTCGAGGCCGTCTTCTCTCTCTTCCGAGAGCTACAGCTATTCTTAGCACTCAGCTCGCTGATGTAGGATTCGTACTGACCCCTGCACAGAGCAATTGCCCAAAAGGGAAAACGAAGCGTTCGCGGCAGCAACCAGTTCGAACTTGGGACGAGCGATCGATCCGAAATTACCGCACAAGAAGCAAGAGTGGAGCACAGGAGCATATAGCAGTATAAGTGCAAGTATATTGATGTCGTCTAATAGACCGTCTCATACACTAACACATAATTTTGAGATGGCTTAACAGACAACCTGTTATAAGTTGTCTCATAATAATTAATATTTGTTTATGGATATAAAATAATTATTTGTGAGTTGCATAGCAACAACTCATACAATATTCACTGTGTGGATCTCCCCCATAGTATTCCTTTAAAAAAACAACTCATACAATAGTGAATAGAGTGGTCTCATAGTCCTAAATTTTAGGCTTGAGGTGATTGCTTGGCGAAACAACCGTCTTATTCTGTCACCTCTCTCTCTCTTTCATGCCATCGAAAATCCTACTTGGAACTACATGAGACAACCTATGAAACCACCCAGTATAGCAATGTACTTGCCCTAACACCTGCTTTTGACTTGATCATAGAGCTGCCTGATTCAGGGTTCAGCAGCATTGATAAATTACGATAGCGTCATGTGCTACGTTTTGGCAATTATTTTTATTTATATATCATTATTTTCTGATTTTGCAAAAAAAATGTAATCATGAAATTCGCAAATCTATAGCCAAATAAAATGATATCACGCTGCTTAGATGCATAAAAAGAGCTGAATAATAGTATCTGTAAATTGCAATTAAATGGATAGATTATATAATATCCACTACTTAAATGCATAAAAGGAGCTAAATAATAGTAACATGTACTCCTAGATAAGAAGCTATCATACACATTATTATTGTGGTGGCACTCGTACAATTTGCATCATCTATTGTTGCCGTCCTACTTCTATGGTATTCTTTTCGTATGTTATAATAAATCATCTTTTTCTCCTAATAAAGCAATCGCTAGTATCATTTATATTATCTATTTTTATACTTTAAATAAGTAACATTTTTATTTGACAATTTAGTTTACTGTAAAGTGTGCACGTTATATCCACCTCATTCGGCTATAGCTCTAAGGTACCTGGCTTTAACAAAGCCATTTTAAATGGCTATAGCCAAATGATACGACGGTAAAGGTTCAGCCCTTGACCTACCGCCAAATTATTTGTCAATAGTCAGTTGAGATGGCTATATAAGTATGTTTGCAGTTTTTATTGATAGACATTTATGAAATTGGAAGATAAGATATATATAAATAAAAAAATATACGTTTTGGTCCCTAGACCTGAACTGAGCAGTTCGGCACGCCAGGCGAACAAATGGCCTTTGGCCCACTAAGCGGACCGAAAGCCCTTAGCAGCCCACCAACCAGTAAGCAGGCCCGCGGCCCGGCAGTTTTCGCCAGGAGGGATTCTCAAATCTCGACGAGACGTGAGGATCCTTCGGTCCTTCCCCATCTTCTTCGTTCGTCCGCCCCCGTCCGTCGTGGTGTTGGACAGAGCAAATCAACAAGGGAAGCAACCGACCAATCCAATCCAATCCAATCCTATCCATCCCAGCAGAGAGGGGGATGGTGGGCAAGGGAGAGGCCCCGGGTCCGCGTGAGCCCGAGGAGGAAGAGGAGGACACCGGGGGCTTCGTCAAGCTCATCAGCTCCGAGGGTTTCGAGTTCGTCATCGATAAGAAGGCAGCCATGGTCTCCAACACCCTGCGCAACATGCTCACATCGCCAGGTACCTCTACTTGCTTTAGGTTTCCATTCGTTTCGATCCGATTCATCCCCCATCACATCATGGCTAGCCGCACATCTGCCTCTGATTTTTTTTTTAAATAAATCTGCCTCTGATTTTCCCCATCCCCCTTGAGCCATGATCCAGGCGGCTTCTCCGAGACACGCCACGGCGAGGTCCGCTTCCCGGAGATCTCCACCCACATACTTGAGAAGATCTGCCAGTATTTCTACTGGTCGCTCCATTACTCCAGGTTTGCTGTTTACCACCTTTTCTGGCACCCCGAATCCCCGATTCACCTATTAATTGCTTGTGCCCGATTCCTTGCTTGTGCATGTCACTGCAGTTATGATTGATCAATGGCTATGAGTAATAAATTACTCCTGCGCGTTGTTCATACACTCCATACGACCAGTTCACCTCGATTACAATAATACCAATCCCGTACCCTTCACCGTTAACCCATCATCCATTCAAATCGGCATAGTTTTCCCAATTGACAGTTTGCTTAACAAAGCTACAATCTGTCATGACATTATTTAGGATCTATACTGCACAATATTACGCTTTTCAGTTCTCTCTTGCCCTCTTTGGTATGCTCTGCATATGTTTGTTAACTTCTATTAGATTCTTAATCTCTAAATATCCAGAGCTAAAGGGTCTGTGATGTAATGACTTACTGTTTCTCCCCATGGTTAATTTACATTTAAAACAAGCAACTTGTATCTAATCTTGTGAAAACCAGCAAGTTCGGTAGACATTGTAATTTGACTGAGGCATGGCCAATGAGGATTCAGGACAATGAGAAGTCCTTACCAAGCCTTGCAACATGCATTACCCTGGTATCTTTCATACTTTTGTTCACTGGTCCAGGACACAAAGCATTGGGTTTTCGAGATGTTATATTCTACTCCCTCTCTCCCAAATTACAATTCGTTTGGCTTTTTCTAGATACGTAGTTTTACTATGTGTCTAGACAAAGCGTATATCTAGAAGCATAGCAAAAGCTATGAATCTAGATAAGCCATGTAATTTGGGACGGAGGGAGTAGGTACCCACATCATTAGACCTGCTTTTAGAATGTTATTTCCATCTCTGCATTACTTAGCTAGCTCAATGCACATTACTACCGTGTTTTATTTTGCCCAGCTTTTTCCTTCTTCTGCATTGGTGGGTTTCTGGTAATGTTGAGTTTGTCTTAATTTACTGCTGGTATCCTATGACCTGGGATAAGCCCATAAATATTGAACCTGAGCCTGAATAGTTTAGTGCTCATGGTGAAGCTTGAGCTGCGTATAACCTCGTGTATAGCTGTCCTAAACTCCTAATTAGTTGGCTGGTTCAACTTGTCCATTGCTTTACCTAGTAAAGAGTTAAGACTTAATCAACCCATCTAGGAGAGTATCAATGGAATGCCGGGGGGGTTCCCTTCTTAAAGGAAAGGTGATGCTGTTGACCTGCATAACGCTGAGAGTATAGTCTTACTGTTTTCTGCCTTATAAGCCTCATCAGTCGGACCTTAGCATCCTCAAGTTTAGAGGCAGTTAGTTGTTGTGTTATCATCAAGGAGTTGTTTGGTCCAGTCTCGAGACGCAGTGAATTTTGGTGTGGCGGACTTTTTTGAGAGAGAGAGTTGGTGTGGGGGACTTGATTACATATATGTCAACAAAACAAATTGGAAAGTGCATGCTTAGACAACTTGAAGATGACACATGTTTGTTGGTTGAAGACATGGGATGGCGTATAGATGACGTGCAATTTATTTTTCAGTTCAATTTGTATGGTTATGCAGGTTCAATACTAGTGTTGATGAAGCACATGAATTGCAATCTATGTTGAGATTTTGGTGGTCCTTTCACCTAGCAGGGCAGATTTTAGTTCATGTCCCTCCCCTGCATTACCTTGTAGAAACTGATGGAACCAATAAGACGCCCATCGCATCACTCTTGGTGCTTACTATTCAAATGAAAATTGAAATGAAATATATGTAAAGCAGAAGTTGGCACATCCTTGTCGCAACTGAAGATTGATGATAGTATGCTTTGCAACCGTTCATGCATGCCCTTTCAGTTGCTTGTACTGCAGATTGAGTGATTTGTTTTGTTTTGGTCTGGTTGTGCAGTGGGAAGGAGACATCGGAGTTTCCAATTGAGCCTGAGATAACCCTGGAGTTGATGATGGCCGCAAACTACCTGGACACTTGAGGTTGAGGAGGACGAAGTTGAGGGAGCAACTGCTACTTAGGTGTATTATGCAAGGGTTAAACAAGTGGGTTATCCCAACCTCATCATGTTTACATCCAGCATCCACCAGATGGATGTTTATTTTGCGTGGGTCAATTCCAATCTGATCTGTTTTGACCCGGTGTAGTGTAATGAGGGATTGTAAGCATGGGATGAAAACTGTAACGTGTGTGCAAGTATTTCTCTAATCTACTAGTACCGTGTGTTGCCTGTCAAATACAAACCAAAGAGGGGAAAAAAATATGTAGCACCTTGTTTTGCTGTGGACTTGTTAAACTGATGTAAAGTAGCTATGATTGCAGTAACTGTCCATTCCTTTTTATCAGTACATGTTAACGGATCACTTGAAAGGTAAGAAATGTTGAACATTGTTGTGTATAATCAATTCCACTGAATGCTTCTACTTTGTTCTGTTATGGTCATTGTCGACCAAAATATTCCAGAGCTAAGAGCATCTCCAGCCGGAGATCAAAAAACAAGCCCTCAAATTTCCATTTGGTAGCCCATTCTA
>JAZFNS010020007.1:142543787-142554279 GCA_037127165.1 Alloteropsis angusta | reverse complement strand
AATCAATCTTAGTTTGTGGATAAGTTGATACAATTTTGAGTTTTGCTAGCAGTAGAAATAAAATTCTAGAAAATATAATAGATAAATGAAACCACATTAGGATTGTTTGAATGGAAAGGGGTTAGGATCAACCCACTTGGCCAAATGACTAAATTCCCAAGGAAATCCAAGGGAATTGGGCAAATCTTATGGAAATCCATTTACAACAACCATGAGAAATATAGTTCCATTCAACACAAGTTGGGATACATATATTGAAGAAAATTACTAAAGGTAAATAAACATTTAGTCCATCTGTAGTGGTTTGGAACAAAGTTCATAATACTATTTATACATTTTTAATTTCACCAATCACTGTCCCTGTTAATATAATATGCTATCTTCTGAAAATATCAACACAGGATCACCGAGAAAGATTTTGAAACATACACAGAACAGGTTTATATCAACAGGGGAAAACATAAATTTTGTACTCTAAAATAAAGTTACTGGTGTTGAGCTAACCAGAACAAAGACTAGTTTTATATCAATAAGGAAAACATACATTTTCTACAGTAAATTAAGTTATTGGAGTCCGCACCAACAAATACCAGCCTTGTATATAGAAGATATATAAGAGATGGCCATCGGTATTGAAAATTGAAAACTATGAAAGCAGTGCGTTAAACAAAGTACAAGGATGACATTACTTCTACAATCTACCTAACAGATTAGTACTGTATGGGGAAAAACAAGCACAGCGCACTGGTGTTTCTTGCAACAATATACATTATAAACCAAGGGTTTACCCANAATGGATCTTGAGCAAGATCAAAGCCATGAGCACATATTTCCACAATTAGCTTGGACTGGTATCCACCACGTGCACTAGATATGCAACGTTGCAGAACACAGCATCCATGGCGATGTGTTGCCATATCATAACAGTTACTTGCAGCGGCCTCAAATATGAACTATTTAAAAAGAGTAAATATAAGTNTAGATCAAAGCATACATAGCATATAATTGCTAGCAGAAGAATTTCAGCGCATAACATCAATCTCTCGCAAGATAACTAATAAAGTACTAATATGAAACATTGAGTATACAAGACAGTAAGAGCTTTGTTACGTTCTTCTGAAAATCTAAGGCCCAGAAAATTAGCATCACGATTGTATCTATCCTCCAATTAACTTCTCTATCACTACTCACTAGTGCATGAAAACCATGTGTACACACGGAATATATCGTGCAAGTCTGTATAGCTATGCCAAAGACAATATTTAAGGAAAAGGCACGAGATCTCATTAGTCAAAGTCAAGTACAAGAAGAGTGCGGAAAACTCAAGGTAGATTTAAGTCCTCACCACCACCAAAAAATGATATGCATAAAGAAATGGCCCCTTTGACACTTAGATACTGATAATTAGTAAAGCATAGATACAGTTGTTAGTTACTGAACTTAGTTTAATTTAGTGTATTATTTAATTCCAGGTCCCTCAAACTTTCTAAANTGTCTCAATTCATCCCTCTAACTTTGAATCCAGGTGGATCCAGACATCATAATTTCATGAATACACAAAAGTAATAGTTAGTAAAATCATACTATTTTCATATGCAAACAAATCCTAATATACAAGATCTACGTCTACCAGAGTAAACTTTGGTAGAGCACACAAGATTAAGAATAGCACATTTACATACTNGATGGATGGCTTAGTGCTTGTTAGTTGTAAGCAAAAATATTTTTAAAGAAAGGTAAGAGTTAATCTCCATTTGAAAGAAAAAGTACTTCATGCAATAAAATGTATGATTGCAGATGCATATGAACACACATTTCTAACTAGAATTATGGAAATTCTCATGCTCGCGCTAGATCATGCAAACTGTATGGTACATCCAGTAAATTCCATGTTTTCGGCATCATTCTCTATGTTATGTGCAAGGCTGCAAGTTACAGTCAGTGACTTGACAAAGAATGCAACAGCTACTTACTTAGAGTAAGAATTTACAATGGAAGAAACAAGTTTGCAAACTAGGAGCTATTATTTACCTTGTTTTCCTCTGCCCCAAAGTTTGTCAGGCACTTCTGTATTACATGATTACCATTAAGGTCATTGACAAGATCCAAGAAGCCTGGTTGTAGGGCTGAAATAATGAGCACAATCTGCTCTCTGGTCGCAACAGTCTCTATCAATTTCTGTACAGCCCTTGTCCTGAAACAAATCAAGACAGCCGAATCATCAACATCATTGCATGTCCTCACTAGACAAAAAAAAGTGTTCACACTGAAATATTAGCATCATAACACACTTGTTTGTGCCAGCATACTTCATTGTACTCACTCAAATAATAAGATTCTAAATCAGAAATTGGCATAATTAGTTATCAAGTAAAAATGCTTCTAACATCAGACAAGGATCATAATGCAATTGTGTGATTAATTTTCTGAAGAAAATATCATTACCCATGCGTGTTAAGAGAGATAGCAACCAGCTTCAGATGATCATGAGTCAGCACAGCGATGATCCGCAGCCTTTGCTCTTCATCACACACATCCAGCATCTTCTGTACAAGATAGTTGGCAAAAGAGTTCATCATAAGTTCTGCAATATGGCTGACAATTCCTTCAAAGATCACATCCACATGGTGCTTCCCTTCCTCAAACTTCTGCTGCAAATACCGGCACCCATACTGGTCCTTGGACATAAAGTANGATATATTCCTTGACTCGACTCATGTTCTCATACCTCAGAGTCCTAGAATTCCCAAGCTCCAGTGCCCTGCTATTGATAAAGTGCTGGATTCTCCTCTCCCTCCCACGTTCCATGTTCTTCTTCCCATCAAACATCAGATTGTTCTCACAATGGAATACCTCAGACTGATTACCGCATCTTGCGGACCTGTTATCTGCCATGGGGACACCATATGCATATTGTATCTTTGGTCCACCATGGATGTCNAACGGCAAAAGGACTAGGACTGACAGCAGTCTGACTGGAAAGCAAGGAAGACTCGGCGAGATCAGGGTGCAGCAAACCTTGGCCCCAACCAATGCCAGTGCCATGCCCATGCCCTACCCTATTGTACATGAAACCGCCAATGCTGGGGTCCAAGCCTCTGGGGAAGCTGCCATAGCCATCCAAGCCGACGTCCGACACGAAGCGTTGCGGCCGTGCTACGACGTACCCGACTGCTTTGGCCTGATCAAGGAACACGTGTTCATGGTGGACGGAAGTACCTGGCGCCCCGTAGTTGTACCCATGGTACGCGCCGCGCGCCGCGGACACACCAGTCGGGGCCGCGCTCTTGACTGGCAGCGCGGGCGGCAGGCCCTGGCGCTGGAGCGCGGCCTGTGCGCCCACGGCGGGAGCGTCCCTGATGTCCAGGCCACGGAGCTGGTTCGCGAGCCACTGCTGCTCCGTGTCGCCCACCGCCCGCGCCAGCGGCGGCGGCGCCGCGGTACCGACGAACAGTCCCGACGCCGGTGACGGCGCGAATCCCACGGAGAGCGGAGCGGCGAAGCCCCCGCCCCCAGCAACAGCGCCGCCGCCGCCGCCGCCACCGATGCCTTGGAGTGGAGCACCATCGTCGAGACGGTTCAGGATCATGGTGTAGTAGGTGTCCTCGCCGTGGCGCTGCGCAGCGTAGCCGTGGCCGCCCGCGGCGCCATGCGCGCCGTTGCCGTTGCCGTGGCCGTGGCCGATGACGCCGAGGCCGCGCTCCCCCTGCGGCGACGTGACGCGGGGGATCTCGCTGAGGAGCAAGTCCATCTCTTTCTCCTCAGTCCTCTCCGCCGCCGCCGCCGCCGCCGCCACCACCTTCGCGCCCCTCATCTCCATACCAATCACTTCCGAAACACGCACACACGCAACCCGAGAAAAAGAAACACGATGGGAAATCAATCAATCAAAATTCCCGAGAGAGATGAAAGATCCGATCAGATCGCGGGAGTGGGGACGAAATCGCGGACCCGGGACGGGGTGAGGGCGCGGCGAATCCGGGGGATCGGTTGGGGGGATCCGGATTGGGGAGCAGGGGTTAGCAGTGGTATCGCATTGGAGGTGGGAAGGGAGGAGGCGGAGCGGCCGGTGAGGCATGCAAAAGGGGAGAGGCCGAGGACGGCAGATGTGCCTCGGGGTTTTATAGCCAATCTATACTGGGCTGCAGCAGGGCTTGGGCTTGGCGGCTTTGCTCAGCTCATCCCTTCTCCTGGAATCCTCTCTGGTCTCTGCCCCTGCGCCTTGGATTGGTGGAGGAAGGCACTACGCGTCCAACCATTTTTATGCGGCAGCCACGTAGACATATATGCCTATGGTAGTTAGAGGTAAATCTGAGGCTGTTAACATTGGTCTGCACTACTGTCCTTTATTCACGCATACGTACTTTGCAACTTTGATCATTTTTTGTTTTTATAAATACTTGGCGATACATGGTTTTAGAAATAGAGTTTCCCATTTGCCCTGATACAGTAGTACGAGAATCTCCCGAAAACATCTAGAGATAACTTTATGAGGGCGTTTTAGTCATTTCGTACAAGAAAAGTTAATTATCTTGGTAATCGTGCATTGGTTAAAGTTGTCAATTATTCAGAAACGGAGGTTAGTGTTTATTTGCACTCAAATAAGTAGGGAAAAAAAAACTGAGATGTTGTTACGAGCCAAAAAAAAATTGTTGGTTTGTTTTCTGAGAACAAAATTGTTGGGTATAGTTCAACGTGTTTAGTTCATGGCCAATTAGTAATCCTGTTCCTGTAAAAGAATCTAGACTTGTTGATTTCAGAACAACCATGAAAAAAATCACACATCTTATTACGTGTATGATAGAATTTTGCTATTTGGGTTTTGCTTATGCAGATGCTCTCCGAGACCGAGCCTCACAGACCAAGAAATGGCGATTCGTGAGCCCGTATTTGTTGCTTCAGTTTTGGCTCTATCTTTAATTTGCCTTGATATAGGTATTCTTCAGTTTAGATGCTCATTCTAGTGAGTCTTTATTTAGCACGTGATACCACAATCCTTGCAGGAACCCTTATAGTCCTGTGCGGTTTATTTTTGCCTTTTGCGAATAACGTCAGTTTCTTCTTCTACAATTTCTATAGGAGTTAAAAAAAATGACATAAACTATAATTGCTCCATCTAGACATCAGTGATATTTTAAAAAAAACACTGGGAAATTCAGACCATATGTTATTCTTTGACCATTAATTTTCCCTGTTCGTATGTTAAGGTTATAAGTACCAGAACTATCTTTGAGACAAATCATACATGTTTTCTTATCGTGATAAAAAATCATATCGCCAAAGTAATAAAACAACACATCGCAAGATATTAATTTGTCTTTTTATCAGATGCAGCTATATGTTATCGGTTTAGCCAATTATATGCTTCCAAATCACTAAAAGAATATGGCACAATTGCATCCAAGCGATCTTTATAAAGTCCTGATTTGTGGAACTTGGACACTTGGATAGCAGTGAAGAGTGGTTATTTTGGTTTAAAAAAGCTATTTCATTTCTCTTGGCGATTTATTTATGACTCAAGATCAATGGATGGATGTGTTGTTCCTCAAAGAAAACAAAGGGGAATGGATATGGTTAAAACTGATAAAATGTGCATTATTACATCATTATTGATTTTAATACAATAAATCTGTTAAAATCAACTGATTCAAACATAACTATTAACAAATTTCACAATGCACCACATCAAAACACCTCGAAGTCTCGTAACTATGACTCATCTAACTCGACTACATAATCTACCTAAATTTAGGCTAAGCAGTTACTTGCAAAACAGAAATATGCCTAAAGTTAACCTAATCACCTCAACCTCAAATCAATATAGCCTAGTCCTGTCTTCATCTCTTCACGGGCAAGGAAAAGAGGAAACTTGGGTCATGGCTTCGCCTCTATTTCTCCTAGTGTAAAAAATACTTGATGTTTTTCTTAAGAACTTCTTAAAAACATTAATAACAGCTGCAGTTTTGGTAATTTTTCATATAATTAAGGGTGCGTTTTGTTGGACTTTTGGTTCTGGCTTTTGCTTCCAAAAACCAAAATCTGAACCAAAGGGGCCAAAAGCCCATAGATATTTTTGCGAAATCCAACTTTTGCCTAGTGTAAATCCAAAAGCACTCCAGCCCCTTGATTTCACTAGATTTTGGGTCCATATATCACCCATCTGCCACTCTCAAGTTACTGGTTCCAAATGCCACTACTGATCAATCAAACGACTTTTAATTTTCTCACAGCCCACATCTTATAGCAGTTTTTCTACAATCCACAATCCACAACTACTTTTTTTTAAAAGCCATGGCTCAACCAAACACACCCAAAAGTATATCTGAAAGAACAAATGCAACAATAACTTGTGAAAATACTTATGGATCTCACATAAGGATCTCAAATATAAAAGGATGCTCAAATAAGGACATGTACAACAGTTTAGACACCTCCTGCCTATTTAACATATACAGACAGCTCTACAATAGTTTAGACAGCTGTTGTCTGTGTGATATTGAATATCCTCTCTGAGCCATGTTGTTTTACATGGGAGCACGAGCCAGAGTAGTAAACGAAATAGTAGACAGCAGCACACTCTTTCCTCATTTAATGATGGCCACATCACCTCCTTTTGCTGACGTGAACTCAAATAGACAGTTGTTGTCTAACCGTTGTACGTGCCCTAAAGTGAATTCGACCGGTCAAAAATTTCACCAATTATTCATTGCAAAGAAAATCAACAATTACTTTCCTAACCGAACAACATCTACACCGTGCACTCGTTCATTCAAAAGGAATGCAACCCTCGCTTTTCTAGGGATAAATGATTTTAAGTTTGACTAGATTTATACAAAATAAAAGTAATATTTATAGTATAAATAAGTATCATTAGATTAGTCATGGAATATATTTTGTACTAAACTTATTTAAAAATACAAATGTTAATATTTTTTATAAATTTGATCAAAATTGAAATTGTTTGACTTCTTGAAAAACAAGAGCTGCATTTTTTTTGAGAGAGAGAGTACAACTAAAACTCGAGAGAACATGCACAGAGTTTCTATCGAACGATCTCCTCTTCTTGTTCCGTGGGATTTGTGTACTAGCTGAGATAAAGTTTGTGCCACAATAGTGGAAAGATTCTTGGAAACAAACAACCGTGGGATTTTCTCAGTGCTGGCTTGCCTCAAGAATCATCTAAGTCCATTTTCATTCACTCGGAACAGTGTCGATGATCAATGCTTTTCATGGATTTGGTATGTTCCTTATGCAATCAGACTAGACGAGGAATGCATTCCAAATCAGGAATGATCGCCTTTTCCTTTTCAAAGCATGAAAATCCACTGATCGCCTTTTCCTTTTCAAATAAGGAATGACCGTCTTTTCCTTAGCATGTTATCACGGTACAGAATTAACACCATTCACTGCTATATTGTACTTTCTCCGTCCAAAAAAGAATGTAATTTTCACATATCGAGGAGTCAAACAATTCTAAGTTTGACCAAATTTATATAATAAATTACAAAAATTTATGTCTTTAAATAGGTCTATTATAAAAATGTATTTCATTGTTATTCTAATGGTGCTTATTTTGTATCATAAACATTAATATTATTTTATGCGTGGTCAAATTTGAAATGATTTGACTCCTAGAGAAGTGAGGGTTGCATTTTTTTCTGGGACAGAGGGGGTAGCTCATACCCCTCGTGAGGTACAGATGTTTAGATTGTTGAAGTTGGTAAAATTTGGTGAAAGGGGTGCTCTTAGGCCGTCTCGGTGGGGGACTTCATTGCACAACAACCTAGATGCCAACGTCAAATTTTAAGGAGAATGAAACTGCCACTCTCCACGCATAGTTTCATGGCACAGTTTCGTAGACAAGTTATAGTATTCAATTCTTACATGGTGTTGTGATCAAATGTGTTGTGTGATGAAACAAAAAGCTCTCAGTGAGAGCTTCATACATTTTCATGAGACTACGTAAGCGTGCAAGAGGAGTGTCATAGCCATGAAACTCTCTTCTTCTTTTCACTCATTAAAACCCTGCCACGTCAGCAGACGTGTCCAACAATTTATTACCATAAAACTCTCAGGCTAATCTCAATGGAAGGTTTCATTTTGATGTTTCCAAGACAGCCACATAAGCAACTAGAAAGCGAAATGTGTTTGAAACTACATCTCCCAATTGCATTTAATTCCAAGACTCATCAAGAGTTGGTATGCTTGTAAGAGGGTTTCATCTAGATGAAACTGATTACTTCTCTCTTTTCTTAAATTTGTTGCCATGTCATCAAAAAGTCATATGTGGCACTGTATTATGAGAATGAAACCCCATAAAACTCTCCATTGGGAGTAGCCTCGATACACTACCGCTGAGACTACCCTGAAAAACATGTTTTGAAAGAGACATATAATTGTCAATGTAAATTTGTTTTGGCAACTTCAACGATCTAAACAGTAAATACCCAGTCAAGGGAGCTTAAACGCAAAGCATCCACGCTTCCCCAGCGGAGTGACGGCGGCGCGTCCGGCGCGACGCCGAAGCAGGTTGCCAGTTGCCACCGGCGGCAGGCGAAACCGGCGCGCCGCGCAACCAACCGCCATGGCTGGGTGGTGAGTGGCGTAGGCGTTTGACCGGGTCGTGCATGCCCACCAACTAACAATAGGGCGTGTCGTTAAAACCGTGTCCCCCCGTTGGCGTCCCCCCCTGTTTTCCCTCCAAATCGCCCGCACGGGCCCTGCACCCCTGATGCGACGCCCTCCGCCAGGTCCCTCGCCCGCCGCTCGCCGCCTCCCGTCGCTCCCCTCGACATGGCGGAGAGGGCCCTCCCACCGGCGTCGCCCGAGCCGGCCTCCTCCTCCGCGTTCGGCTCGCCGCTCGAGCCCGTCGCCGCCTCCGCGGCGCCCGCGCACAACACGTACGTCGTCAAGGTCCAGAAGGACCAGATATACCGCGTCCCGCCCCCCGAGAACGCGTACCTCGCCGAGCGCTACCGCAACGCGGGCGGCGGCGGCGGCGGCGGGGCGAAGAAGCAGGAGGGGCCCGCGTGCCCCCCGTGCGTCGCGCGCACNGCTCGGCGCGCTGCTGGCGGTCGCGCTGCTGGTGGGCGGCGCCGTCCTGATCGCCCTCGTCGTGCTGCGTCCCGGCGTCCCGAGCTTCTCCGTCGACGGGCTCACCGTGCACAGCGTGCCGCGGCCGCCGCACACGGACTACGACCTCTTCCTCACGGCGGTGAACCCCAACAAGATGACCGCGCTGTGGTACAGGAGCGGCACGGCNGAGGCTGCTGCACCAGGGGACGACGCTCGCCACGGGCGCCGTGGGCCGGCCCGCCGACGGCGGCGACGACACCACGGACTTCAGCGTGCTGCTGCGCGGCGCGGCGCGCGACGCCCGCACGCCCAAGGCCGTGGACAAGGCGCTGCGCGGGTCCCGGAGCCACCTCGCGCTCCGGCTGACCGTGGAGGCCACGGTGCAGGTGCACGTCGGCGCGCTCGGGTTCGGGCACAGGAGGCTGGAGGTGGACTGCGAGATCGGCGCCGCCGGGCTCAGCAAGGACGTGCACATTTCGTCGCAGAAATGCAAGAGCAGGTTCTCCAACTGACAACGCGCATGCGCGCCGCCGCCCCGCCGGAGCGGGGGGTGGTGCGCCGGTGCATCATCGTGGAACTGACGGCGCGCGCGGTCGTGGCGGTGGCATATGATAGCCAAGGGGGAGTAAGATCGCGCTCGCGCCTCGTGTAAGATGCTGTGAAATTCTTTAGACTCTTTGTGTAAATTGTGACGAACTGAAACATGGGGTTCAAGTCCTCATCACACCACCAGTCCACCACTTTTATTGGCCGCAATGCTCTGGTCTGCTCAGTGCTGGCTAACTAAGATCACCACGAACTGTCTGCAACCAGCAAGCACGGCCGCTGCATCGGTGCCGACAGGGGCCAACTGGAGCAGGTACAGGAAGGTGGAGGATCCTGCTCGTCTACAGTCCCGGGCGATCAGTGATAGCCATGGTTCGGGGGCGACCATCGTCCCGGCTCTGCGGCTCAGCACGCACATCATCCCGGGTCAGCCATGGCGTACTTTTGATCCGCCGTCGTGGTGATCACGCGTGGCTCAAGTTATGCTCAAATCAATTCAATATGAAAATGACAACAGTACTAATATTTGATTTGTCGCCAAACAAAGAGAGACTGCTTTCAAACACCACTTGGCTTAGAGTTCCAACAACTGCGTCACTGCAAACCGTCCAGGCAACGATAAAAGGGGAAAAAAGTCTAATAAATCCAGCCCCAATTTAATTAGGATCATGCGGATACTGAGGGTGCACCAGCTACTTTTAACAAATCGCATACATATCATCTACCCCTTAAATAAAGTTACTGCATATACATCCACATTGCAATATGGTGCTGCCTTCAACATTCGAAGCCACCGTGTCCACCTCAATGGCAGTGATCCAAAAATAAAGATGAACAGAAGAACAAGTTCAAGCAAGCACCCATCATGTGA
>JAZFNS010020007.1:142458361-142473663 GCA_037127165.1 Alloteropsis angusta | reverse complement strand
AGATCAGGAAGTCGATCGGCGACGAGATCAAGACGGTGACCACCTCCATGGATGACCTCAAGTCTGCCTTGACCGATCACATCAACGGCGTTGAGAAGTCCATCGGCGATCGCTTCAAGTCCATGGAATCCGCTGCGCAAGTTTTCAAGGATTGGAAGCCCAAGGTCGATGCCTCCGTCGAGGATCTCCGCGTCGAGGTTGGGGCGCTGCGGAAGACGGTGAATCGAGTGGTGCTCGACGTCAGTCCCTCTTCTTCGGCGGGTATCTTCACCAAGCCCCTGGAGACCGCAGCGAACCCTCTCGCCGGCAACCAGGCCGTCGGTCCAGATGGGCACCGCGCCGAACTTCCTCTACGGGACTCTGCGCACGGGTCAGTTTACACCCACACGCATTCTCCGACCAAGGGTACGTCGCCGGATCCCCCCAAAGCCGTGGACTCTTCCAGGTTCGCGTTCCATTTTGGTCAGCATCCCTTGCATCAGTCTGGTGATTCTCAGGGTGCCTGTGATAGTTTTGGTACTGGTAGATTGCCCAAATTGAACTTCCCTGTTTTTGATGGTGACAATCCCAAGCTCTGGATTAGCCGTAGTGAGGATTTTTTGAGTTATACAGTGTTCCTTCTTCCAAGTGGATCAAAGTTGCTTCGATGCATTTTACTCCTGCATCGGGTCGCTGGCTGCAATCTATAGAGAAGCGTCTGAAGACTATTTCCTGGTTCGAATTTTGTAAGCTGTTGATGGATCGTTTTGGGAAGGATCATCATGAATTATTGATTAGACAATTGTTTCACATCAAGCAGTTGACTACTGTTGCAGATTATATTGAAAAGTTTTCAGGATTGGTAGATCAGTTGATCGCTTATGAGTCCCAAACAGATCCACTTTACTACACCATGCGTTTTGTAGATGGGTTGAAATATGATGTAAGGTCTGCAGTACTTTTACAGAGACCTCCAAATCTCGATGCCGCTTGTGTGCTCGCACTTTTGCAGGAAGAAGTGTCTGAGCAAGATAAGAAAAAGGAATTTCGCAGAATTGACTACTTTTCCACCTCCAAACCTCAGTTCAAAAATCCATTGCCATTACCTCTTCCACCTACAACTGCTGTTACAACTACACCAGAAAAGAGAGTTGCTGTTACTTCTCGGCCTTTTGATGATAAGGTTCAGGCTCTCAGGTCATACAGACGTGCTCGAGGTCTGTGTGTGAAATGTGCAGAAAAGTGGTCTCGTGGTCATACCTGTCCTGTTTCAGTTCAGTTAAATGTTGTTCAGGAGTTATGGGATTTGTTTCAATTGGATGAGGTGGGTGATTCTACTACTGACACAGATGACAACTCTGCAGCTGCTAGTCAGTTGTTTTTGGCAGTGTCTTTGGCTGCTGCTGCTGGAGTCTCTGGGCCAAAGACAATGAGATTCCTTGGCAAGCTACAGGATTCAGATGTGCTGATTTTGATAGATTCAGGGAGTTCTCACTCCTTCCTGAATTCTGCAATTGCTGCTACACTTTCTGGTCTCTCCCCTCTCAACAAGATTCTGCAAGTACAAGTGGCTGATGGAAACATTTTGCAATGCTCTTCTCAACTTATTGATGCAGTCTGGTCAGTGCAGGGGCATTCCTTTACTTCTACTCTCAAGGTCATTCCCCTGGGTCACTATGATTTAATCATAGGCATGGATTGGCTGGAAATGCATAGCCCCATGAAGATTCATTGGAAACAGAAATGGATGTCTATTCCATATGGTACCACTACAGCTTTGTTACATGGCTTAGATCATTCTCTTCCAGAAGGGTCCTTGCTAGAAATTTCTGCTATCTCTGAAGGTGCTACTCAACCACCTGCTGCTGATCTTCCTCCAGATCTGTCAGCTCTCTTGAAGGAGTTTGGCCATCTGTTTGAGAAACCAACAAGGCTGCCCCAAAGAGGTTTTGTGACCACTCCATTCCACTGGTTCCTGGTGCTTCCCCAGTTTATGTCAGGCCCTACAGGTATCCTCCTGCAATCAAGGACGAAATTGAGAGACAAGTGAATGTTATGCTGCAAGAAGGAATCATTCAGCACAGTACAAGCCCATTCTCCTCATCAGTTCTTTTGGTCAAGAAAAAGGACCACACATGGAGATTCTGTGTTGATTTTAGGCACCTCAATGCTATCACCCAGAAAAGTAAATACCCAGTTCCTCTTATTGATGATTTTCTAAATGAGCTGGGCCATGCTAGCTAGTTTTCCAGTTTGGACCTCACTGCAGGGTTTCATCAGATCAGGCTCAAACCAGGGGAATCTCATAAAACTGCCTTTCAGACTCATTCAGGCCACTATGAGTTCAGAGTAGTTGCTTTTGGGTTGTCTGGTGCTCCAGCAACATTCCAGTTAGCAATGAATACTACCTTGGCACCTTACTTAAGGCAGTTTGCTCTTGTTTTTTTTATGATATTTTGATATATAGCAGGACATATGAGGAACATTTGCAGCACATTAAGTTAGTTCTCCAATTGCTGGACAAAGATCAGTGGAAGATCAAGAGGTCCAAATGTACTTTTGCTCAGAGACAAATCAATTATCTGGGATATGTTATCAGTGAATAGGGGGTTTCTACAGATCCTCAGAAGATTGCTGTTGTTAAAGACTGGCCCCTTCCTGCAAATACCAGGGAGCTCAGGGGATTTCTTGGTCTGGCAGGTTATTACAGGAAATTCATCAGACATTTTGGAGTTATTGCCAAGCCACTAACTGAATTGTTGAAAAAAGGAATTTTATTCATCTGGACATCAGTCCATCAGGTGGCATTTGATACTCTAAAGCAGGCACTCAGTGAGGCACCTGTTTTGGCCCTGCCAGATTTCTCAGCACCATTTTGCATTGAAACAGATGCAAGTGCTACAGGTATTGGAGCTGTCCTATTGCAGAAAGGTCACCCTCTAGCCTACCTAACTAAAGCATTGGGACCAAGGTCTATGGGTCTGTCAACATATGAAAAAGAGTATATGGCTATCCTTACAACAGTTGAACAGTGGAGGCACTACTTACAGTTTGGAGAATTCCACATTTACACTGGTCAAAAAAGTTTAATCCAGCTATCTGAACAGAGGCTCCACACTACATGGCAACAGAAGGTGTTTACCAAGCTTTTGGGATTCCAATACAAAAACATCTATAAGAAAGGTGTGGACAATGGTGTAGCTGATTCCCTCTCCAGAAGGTCACACTCTACTTCTGAATGTCTTGCCATATCAGCTTCTACTCCTATCTGGCTGGATTCTGTCATAAATGCTTATGCCTCTGATTCCTTTGTGCAAACTCTCTTGACTAAGCTGGCCTTACAATCAGATGTTGTACCCAATTTTACTCTCAAAGATGGGCTTCTACGCTACAAAGGTAGAGTGTGGATTCCTGCTGATGAGCAACTCAAGAACAAATTGTTATCTGCTTTTCATTGCTCAGGTGTTGGTGGACACTCTGGTGTTCCTGTCACTTACCGAAGGATGAAGCAATTATTTGCTTGGCACGGCATGAAAACAGCAGTTCACAACTCTGTGCAGGCTTGTCTCGTTTGCCAGCAAGCTAAGCCTGATAGGGCGAAACTTCCAGGTCTCTTGCAACCATTAGCTGTGCCTACTGCATCCTGGCAAGTTATATCTCTTGACTTTGTGGAAGGGCTTCCTAAGTCTGCTGGATACTCTTGCATTTTGGTAGTGGTCGACACTTTTTCCAAGTATGCCCATTTCCTCTCTTTAAAGCATCCATATACAGCAGCCTCTGTTGCCGAGGTCTTCCACAATGAGGTCTATCGGCTCCATGGGATGCCTGCTGCAATGATATCTGATCGTGACAAGATCTTCACCAGTAAGCTCTAGAAGGAACTCTTTCGCTTAGCTGATGTTAATCTTCAGATGAGTTCGGCATATCACCCACAGTCTGACGGGCAGACAGAGCGGGTTAACCAGTGCCTTGAAACATTTTGCGCTGTTTCGTACATGCTTGTCCCTCTACCTGGTATCAGTGGATCTCTCTGGCAGAATACTGGTACAACAATAGCCCCCACTCAGCTACTGGCAAGTCTCCATTTCTAGTACTGTATGGCCATGAGCCGCGCCACTTTGGTATCTCTAAAGATCAAGCTGTGTCTATTCCAGATTTGTCTGTCTGGCTGCAGGAACGACAACTGATGGTTCAGTTGGTTCGGCAACATCTTGTTCGTGCTAAGGAAAGGATGAAGAAACATGCTGATGCTCATCGTTCTGAACGTTCGTTTGCTGTTGGAGACTGGGTTTTCCTTAAAGCTCAACCATATGTGCAGTCTTCTCTTGCTCCAAGAGCCAACCAGAAGCTGGCATTCAAGTTCTTTGGGCCATATCAAGTGCTGAACCGCGTTGGATCTATGGCTTATAAGTTGCAATTGCCTCCTTCATCACTTATTCATCCGGTGTTTCACGTGTCCCAACTGAAGAAGATGGTGGGCTCTCATGATTCAGTCACTGCTCTGCTACCTGACAATTCCTTCAAATGGAGCATTCCTGAAGCTATTCTCCAACGGCGTTCAGTTTCTCGGGGCATTCGTTCTATCAACCAGGTATTGATTAAGTGGTCTGGTGTGGATCCTTCTCTTGCTACTTGGGACGACCTTGAAGCTTTCCAACAGCAGTTTCCTAACGCAGCTGTTTGGGGACAACCAGCTTGTCAAGAACGGGGGAGTGTTAGTACTGACACCAAGGCGGATACTGAAAAAGAGAAGACGGAAACTGATCGTGGGCCTCGTCGCTCCGCTCGGCCCAGGAAGACTAATGCGTGCGTAGCCGGCCCAATGTGGGAGTAGTAGCTGTGGTTGCCTGTAATGGCCAGTAATCGATGTGTGGTCTATATCTAGTTGTTAGAGGAGAGAGAAGAGGATCATGATCATTGTAACCGAAATATTATGTTCTTCCTGAATTAATCCAATCCTGCTCCTGCCAATTCTCTTCTTCCAGTCTCGTTCTCCTGCTTCCTTCTTCCCCAATTACCCTGCTGCTAACAGAAGCATCTTTAACTATACAGATCATCATCGCCAGCATCATAAGCATGTGAATATGAGCAACATAGCCTGTTTGTCAACGGTCAAGTAGCAACACTCGATGATTCTAATCGATGTGCATCCTGCCGGAGAGACAAGAACACATGACATGTGAACGCCCTATCGGGCCACACGTGTCAACTTTTCCCTCTGTGGACTTTGTTGGTCGACCCGAGCCCAAGCCGTGCCTCACAATACATCATCGTCGGGGTGAAGATATGCATCACGCAGCATTTCTAGCTCTATAATACTCCATTTATAGTCAAGTAACATTTTGGCTGGTCTTAAGTTAACCATTTCAACTTTTTTATGAGTTTCTTTTGATGTACTGTGTTCGGATAATTGGAACTGATTAACAATTTTATCTCGCTTTGTAGTTTTATAACCGTGTACTCTTCCTATACTATTTTGTAAACTTCTATAACAAAATTTTCCAGTCAATTATGTGTTTGTTGTAACTCTCAAGAAATTATGTGCTTATTAGGAAATCATATAGAGGTCCAAATTGTCACTTATTGCGACCAGAGAAAGGAGTATCAGTTTGCTCCTGCATACACATTGGCATGATGAAAATATCTGAGCATCTATTATCTTAATATTTGGCTAACAAACAGAGTCTCCATATTCGCTTTTAAGGTCTATAAATTCCCACATAAAAGTACCCACCACTTCCATTACGCAAAATTTAGCCAAAAGTATCCTTAACTATTTAAAATTATCCACCACTTCCATTATGAGCCTAAAATGTTCATATATATTTTAAAATCATCCACCAATGTCAAGAAAAGTTACGTTCACTTTTAAGACAGAGAAATTCGCAATTTAATCGGAGGAAACAAAATAAACAGTTGTCATTACATAAAAATTAGCCTAAAATACCCATCTAACTATTTAAAATTACCCACAATTGTCATTACATAAAAATTAGCCTAAAAAATCTCTATATCTTTTTTTAAATCATCCAACAATGTCATTACATAAAATGTAACCTAAAATACCTCAATACTATTTTTTAAAAATAAGATAAAATATTTTCTTATGTAAAGGAATAATTTAAAAATATTCATGCTTTATCTAAAAATATATACCTTTTCTTTTACTATGAAACTAGTACACTAGTACGGTCATTAATTATCTCGTCATTGACACTATAAAACCCGAGTAAATATGAAATTCCTTTTAGCAGATAAAACTGGCAACTTCTACCATTACTTAAAAATAACTCCAACCAAAGTTATTTAGTCAAAATAAAAACAAACAAAGATGTATATATAGAGAGTATATCTGTAAGAGATTAAGTAACAAACATAATAGTAGTCTTAACAAAGAAAATTGTTATGACAATACCTGAATATTTGGTCAGCAATGTGGCACAACGTGTAACAAGGACACAAATAAGAAAAAAATAAGTTTAGGAAAAACAATAAGATATAAAAATAAATATATAGATACTCGAATTCGATATACCAGCCGCGCAAATGAATGTGAATTGCCCAAAATGCCCTTATACTATTTATGAATTACTCACTAATACCCATATAAAAAATTGAACCTAGCAACACTTTGATATCAGTCTCCATTAAATAAAGGTGTGTATGTGTTCCTAAAGATGTATTGCAAAATGAAAAAGAAATAAGTCATTTTGTCGGTCGATGGTGTTGAATTTGTTGCTGACTAACCTTATATGGCTAATAAACCACATCACCAAGTACGCACATTATATAATCTCTGGGTTCGCAAGCAGAGAATGACGAGAGACAATCAAGGGAAGAGATAAAAATATATTGGACCAATAATGAAAACAACGAAATGGCAAAGCTTGGTTTGGCAATAACATTGAGTAAAAATGATGAAGGCTGGCTCAAAAGATTTACACAACTGATGTGCAAATATTAGTCATTGTTACTTAACTTGTCCTTTAAATTTCATTGATTTACACAAATCTTTTTTTTATCAATGGTGGTTCTTAATAAATCGGAATGTGCACAATTGATCAAGTAAAAAGTAAGTTCATAAAAAGTTTAAATTATTATGATTAGCCTCTTTAAAATTTTAATAACACAATTAATCTAAACGCGCAAATGTGTTTCACTAGTTTCTGGAAAACCATGGTCCTTGATGGGCCAACACCACGGTACTGTGTATACTCACGCACTACTAAAAAGTTGCATCGCAGCTCATGTCCAGTATTTCGTTCTGCCCAAATGAGGGCACGGCACGACCTCTGAGTCTCATCAGATATTAATAGCACAGAGATGCAAACGACTAAAGGAACGGGCTAAAATTGCTGGAACAACTCATCTGTTCGATCGTCATCATTAAAGAAGAAATGACCGACCTATTATTGGCAAAGACATATCGACAGGCTAAAGCTTGTGGACGATTCCTGGAAGACGAAGCAAGGACGTACGTTCAGGAACGGACATCAACTGAAGAACCCAAAATTTAGCCTCCCGAAAATTGGTGTCTGTCTATAAAAATCCGAAGGCCCTTTCCATCGGGATCACCGGGTCTTTCTCATTTTACTGACAAAATGGTGACGGCGAACGCCATAGCATCCTGCCTCTCCGTCGCGCTCGTCTTCTCCGTGCTCCCATGGCAGGCCCTCGCCGCCGGCGAGGGATCCAAGGAGGCGGACAAGATCGCCGCGCTGCCAGGCCAGCCCAAGGATGCGGTCCTGCAGCAGTATTCCGGCTACATCAACCTCGGCGATAAGTACGGCAAGTCGCTCTTCTACTACTTTGTGGAGGCCACCGCTGATCCGGCTAAAAAGCCGCTTCTTCTCTGGCTCAACGGAGGTAAATCCTTCTCATGCATTCTCATTCATAAGAAGAATTTCCCTCGCTCTCAGAGAAAAGATCCTCAAGGCGCCCATTCATATGAATGCATTGATTTAGTATATATTCACAGCATTAAATTCACCTCGAGCATGGATGGTTGTGGCCCTGATTGATCGATTTACCTCTGATGACAAGCTATGATGGTCATACTGATTTTTTTTATTTTGTTTTGTGAAAGAATGATGCTCATACTGATACTACCGGGAAAACTATTCTCTTTTCCAGGGCCAGGCTGCTCGTCGTTTGGAATCGGAGCGTTCCAGGAGATCGGCCCGTTCCGTGTCGACACGGACGGCAAGACCCTCTGCCCACACAAATACAACTGGAACTCAGGTGAGGCCAGCACAAAGTCTGCATACTAAGATCTTGGATCGTGTAGGCACAGGCTGGGCTGCATGCATTGTAATTGTCGTTACGAGTGCTAATATAAAATCAACGCCGACCGGCATGGAACGGTGCAGTGGCGAACATCCTGTACCTGGAGAGCCCCGTGGGCGTGGGGTTCTCGTACGCCGCCGACACGTCGGTGTACAAGCTGATGGGGGACAACATGACGGCGACCGACTCGCTGGAGTTCCTGCTCAAGTGGCTGGACCGGTTCCCCGAGTACAAGGGCCGCGACCTCTTCATCGTCGGCGAGAGCTACGCCGGGCACTACGTCCCCGAGCTCGCCACCGCCCTCCAGGTCGCCAAGATCACGCGCCCCGCCGAGGTCCCCATCAACCTCAAAGGAATCGCTGTAAGTTTGATTAGTTCCCAGACCTCACCGGCGTCATCGATCGTCGATCAGTAGTCGTAGTCGAAGCTCACCGGCAGGCTGGTGGTGGTGCAGCTGGGGAACGCCNATCCTGGAGTTCGCGGCGGAGCAGAGCATGTTGTACGAGTTCCTGTGGCAGCACGCGTTCCTGTCGGACTCGGGGCACGCGCTCATCGCCCAGAGCTGCAAGGGCATCGACGACAACTCGCCGCTCTGCTCCGGGGCCAAGGACACGGCCTACGGCCGCCTCGGCAACATCGACGTCTACAACGTCTACGCCAACACCTGCCACGACAAGAANGGCCAGGGCAACAGGATCCAACTGCATGGTACACAACAACGTGTTCCATTCCATCTGCAGCTGACCGTTGCTTGCATTCGATCATAAGCACCTCGATCGACATGTCTGTGTTTATCACTGAGCAGGACTTGGCTGACCCTTGCGCCCAGTACTACGTGGAGGCGTACCTGAACTCGCCGGAGGTGAAGAAGGTCATCCATGCCAACCCAGGGCTGCCCTACACATGGACCAGATGCAGGTATATATGGACGTCATTGTTCACTGCAGCACGTCGAACTAAGCCGCAGCAGTAGCGTATTATATGCTCTACTCTTGTGTGTACTATACGTGTTGACGTACGCGATATATCGAGCAAGAACTGAACTCTATGCATGTGGTGAACGGAACTGCAGGAGCACCGTCTACCACCTGTTCAAATTCGGAGACTCGCCCATGAAATCGATGCTGCCGTACATCAAGGCCATCGCCAACAGCGGCGTCCCCGTCTGGGTCTTCAGGTACGTACGTCGATCGTCGGCGGCGGATCATCAGATGTGCATGCTCTGCCCTTTTCATGTTCATTCGTAAGCAAGCTAATAACAAATGCCGCGATCTCTGACGCACGCAGCGGCGACTTGGACGCCATGGTCCCCGTGATCGCGACGAAGCAGTCGATGCAGAAGCTCGGGCTCCCCATCACCGCGGACTGGCGCCCCTGGTCCACCGATGGAAAGGAGGTAGTATACGCATCATTGGCTCATTGCTCGACCGATCGATCGATCTCCTGTGATCGACGATGCTGCTCGCTATTCCTGACCTGGACTAGAGAAATTGGACATGACGAACCGATGGTGGTGCGTGGCAAATGCAGGTGGCCGGGTACGTGATCGAGTACAAGGGCGTGACGTTCGTGACGGTGCGCGGGTCCGGGCACATGGTGCCGATCGACCAGCCGGACCGCGTGCTGGTGCTCCTCAATTCCTTCCTCGCTGGGAAGGAGCTCCCCCAGGCCGCGAAGATGCAAGACTGAGGAGGCCCGGCATGGAATCGGAGCGAGACACCGGACGCGTGGGACTAGCTGCTGCTCGCCGGCGATGGCGATGGCTCCCGGTGGGGGACTGGCTGTGGTGTCGCGCTCGCGTCCGTCCGTGGCGCGCGTGTTTCCGTGTCTCTTCACCGGTGCCGTTCCTCGTTAACTTAACCGC
Organism: Alloteropsis angusta; assembly: GCA_037127165.1. Lineage (NCBI taxonomy): Eukaryota > Viridiplantae > Streptophyta > Magnoliopsida > Poales > Poaceae > Alloteropsis > Alloteropsis angusta. Next base: position 142,463,534 of record JAZFNS010020007.1, on the reverse strand, counting down.
CGGATTGTACCGACCAAGGCTGTGTGTGAGTGTGACTTGTACCGTGATTATGTATTGAGGGGATGTTCAATTCCCTTGGCTTGAGTTGTCTGACATTTTCGGTTTTTAAAAAAATGAGAAGAAAGCGTGTATTTTTAAAAGATGGAAGATATGTCCTGTGATGGAAACATCGATAGCCAAATTGAATTCATGAAAAAAAACTATTATTTCAGCATTTCAACCCCTTTAGTAAGCGAACAAAACTGGTGAGTGATAATTTTAGTGAAACAATAGGGGTACTTATTTACTCGGTCTTGCCATTTTTTGTTTGGACAGAAGCGGGGGTTTCTCTACCCATTTGGCCATTGTTAAAATCTCCAAATGAGTGCAAATTTGAAAACATTTTTAATGAAAGACCACTATAGACATAGACGCTCACGCACGCACGCTGGGCCGGCTATCCGATCTTGACTTTTTAGTAATATTGGATTGCATGTCATCATGTAAGATGAATTATTCACGTTCCTAACGTCGGAGTGTAATCGGTAAGACAGAGATCAGTCGAGAAGAACGCGAATAAAAAGACGTTCAGATGTCTCAAAAAAAATTGTCTAAAAGAATCTTTTTTGTATGAAGTACTAAATAAAATATATTTACAAAACTTCTTTATGGATGAGCGTAACTTTTCAAAACAAATCTAAAAAGCCTAATTAATCCATGATTTACTACAGTAATGCTATAGTAATCGTGCGATCAAAGACCTCATTAGATTTGTATCGCGAATTTACCAGAAGTTGTGAAGGTAGTTTTGTAAAATAATTTTATTTAATACATGTAATTAGTGGTCGTGACACCCTCCATCCGAACACGTCAGATAGGAAATTGCAGATCAGTTATTGCCAACTGCCTGACAGGGTAGGGGGGCAAAGCAAGATGGTTCGCGCGCAGGCCGCATGCCATTGCAATGCTTGCGCTATGGGGCGATATGCAAAAGATAGCCTGGCAGACTGGAACGGCAGCGCGCGGCAGGGAAAGCACTGCAGGCCCGAGGCCGCAATGAGCAGGAGTCGATGGCCGGTGCGTCAGCCGTCAGAGAAACACACAGGGCAGGGCACGACAGGATCCAGCAGCAATGAACGATGGCATGCATGATGGCTTGATGCATCCTAGTATCCTACCCTACACCGTCCTCCCACAACTGTTCCCAGCGCAGCTGATCGCTGACTACTCAGAGCGAAATGAATCCAACGGTCCACCAGCTAGTCTACTGCTAGTTATTAGTACTACCCGCGTGCCTGCTCTGCCTGAACAATGGGCCTGATCTAAGGATTGCTAATACGGAGTAATACTAAACTCGCTAGTGTTCATTTCGATCAAGACTACGTTGCACAGGTAGAGCTAGCTTGGATATGTTTAGTTGCTACGGATCGGATGCAAAGGCGCCTGGTCTCTGGTCTATTTCTGCGGCGGCTGCCTCTTCCTGCCCGGGATGCACCTTCCCCTGATCCCTCCGTCGCCTTCCATCTCTTCATCCGCCCCGTCCTCGCCAATCCCACCAACGCCAAGCCTCCTGAAAATCGAACAAAAATGGCTCATCGAATCGATCGATTCTTATCTGAATCTGCACCAAATGCACTAGTAACCTAGATGCTTCACGCAAACGTGAAACGCCAAACGGTAATCACGTGTGTAAGCATGGACAACCTTCTCGCGTACACGTGTGCTGCGGTACTTATTTACTCTACATATTCTGCCAGTGTGTAGAGCTCTGCAGTGACTGACTGGCTGTGCGCTACACTGTACTGCTCCTATACACACAGCCACAGTCCCACAGATGCACCGTGCTCAAAGCACGGCCGCCAGTGCACAGCCACACCCCGGAACAGTGCACATGGCCGAGGCCGACGGTGGCCCCGTGCCATGCATCCATGCATGCAAAAGTCCACAGTCCACACTGCACCACACGACGGGCAGCATACAGCCAACGAATCCATAGAACAGACTAGTCGTCGAAACAGCGAAACAGTACATTAGTAATGCCACGTCAGCATTCTCAGGTTATTGGTTAACCACGATCGACCCCAGCGACGACGGGCACACATTCGCCTTCGTTTTCTTTGTACGGAGTAACATGACATGCCCCCCTACGTTTACATTGTGTACGAGACCTAGGAGTTGTGACCTCTTTAGACTTTGGCTAGACATGACCACACGATTGCGGCTATGAAATAAGCACAAATTAACAGCCGTTTAATCATGTCGTGACATTGTCACACACACACACACACAGAGAAAGAACTGTAGGGGGTGTTTAGATTGGAAAGTTGAGGGTGAAAGTTGCTACTGGGNTGTCCTGTGAGAGAGACACGTTTTTCAATGCGTAAGTTGCAGGTGAAAGTTGCCGAACTAAACACAGTGGTAATGACGCTGGCAAAAGCAAGCGTGTAGAGATAACGAGGACTGGAGGTTACTGGTTACCTCTCCTCGTTGTACGAGTTGGAGCGCTTGAGCGACGACGCCGGCAGCGGCGTGCCCCGTCCACCGGCGCCCTCCACGATGCTGCCGCTGAAGTACGCCTTCTCATCCACGGCCAGGTGCCCGAACCGGCGGCCCAGGTCGGCGCCACCCGCCGCGTCGTCCTCGTCCTCCTCGTCCGCGCCGGCGCGGGCCGAGAGCCGGCTCACCAGCCCGCAGCTCCGCCTCGGCTCGGCGCGGCACTTGCCCGATCCGCCGCCGCCGCCGGCCGCGGCCCCCACCGTCGAGCCGCACGCGATCAGCTGCAGGAGCATGGAGCCGGTGCGGTTCGGCTCGGGCTCCGGGTGCTCGCCCCGCCCCGGCTGCAGCGCCGACGCCGGCGGCGGCTTGTCCGAGGAGGTCGAGGAGGGCGGCGACGTCTCCTCGACGGGCAGCTCCACGGGTCGGCTCCGGTTGGTGCGGGCCGAGACGACGGCGGGCTTGTCGGCCCGGGCGAGACGGGCCGGGCCGCCACGGCGGTGGTGGTACGAGTAGCCCAGCTCGTCGTCGTCCGGATCCTCTGTGGCGTCGTCTCGGTAGCTCTCCACGTACTGCTTGTGGCTGTGGGGCAGCGCCATGGGCTTCGTCGGAGACCGGTCGGTGGCGCGGAGGAGCGGGAACCGATCCGCTGCGAGGTTTCAGAGAAAGTGTCAGGACGAAACGAAAGAAAGGTTAAAGAATTAAATGACCTGGCAAAGCAAGACAGGTGGTCATTAAATTCAGATGATGGGCGCGGCCGATGAAGTCAAGCGCTCTGGTACGGGGGTTCACATCACAAGTCTTCGCGAATTACGAGGTGGCGCAGAGAGGCAACGTGCTGAGAAAGGCTGCGCTGGCATTTACCAGCTGGTCCAACCCGGTGACGATCAGACACCAGGGCAAGGCAAAGAAAAATGGAGCAGTGCATGCAGTACCGTACCAGTAATCCAAAACTTTCAGGGGATTAGCAGTAATTATCAGAAACAGATTGCTAATAATGTACTACATGCTTCAGCATTCATGTGAATGCAAAGCATGGCCATTTTTCATCATGGTCAACGCTACTAATCAGGAGTATCTCGGATGAGAGAGCAAATGATGGTGAAGTGCATGCAGTGTTGCAGGGTGACGGTGGTGGTCCGTACCGGAAGAGCAGCCAGGTAAGATCTCGGAGCCCTTGAGCACGTACTCGACGCCGTCCGACGGGTAGATCACGTCGTTCTCCGACAGGTCGTTCCACACGTACCCGTTCTTGTAGTTCCTAGATGCACATAAATCAATTGAAAGATGAACTAAGAGTACAATGCTGAATGTGAATAGAAAAAAGAGACAGAAACCAGTAGGCTCTCAGCAAGCAGCAAGCAGTGTACCTCTTGCATGACCATGAGAAGAGAGCCGGCATGCCTTTGCCCCGCAGCAGCGTGAGCCTGTCCATCACATCTTCACAGCCACAAGAACCAAACACAAGTTACAGGCTTATTACAGCATCAGCAGTGTCGATCCGAAGCACAAGCAAGCGAAGCGGCGAGGTACTACCTTTGAGGCGGAGCGGCTGGTGCGGATGCTGCGCGAGCTCCATGAAGTGGGGGTGCTCCAGCTGGCCGTTCCTGCAGAGGTAGTAGATGATCTGCACCCTCCTCATGGGCCTCGCCGGCGCCGGCCTCGCCGCCGCCGCGTACGTCGGCCTGCCCCGCTCCGGGCTCGCCTCCGCCCTGCCCAACGCCGCCCTCCTCCCTTCCGCGCCGGCCGCCTCCATCGCTCCCCACTCCGGGCCTAGCTCACTCACTGATGTCTGCACAGAGCCCGTAGCTTCTCCCACAGCTGCGGCTTTGGATGCAGGCAGGGACCGGTGGCTATGGACTTGAAGCTAGTTGGTTGGCCTTGCGCCCCGCGGCCGTAGCAGTTTCCACGACGCTTTGGGCTTTGGAGAGCAGTGGAGGGAGACGACGAATGGAGTGGGAATGCAACGTCAGCCGAGCGCCAGCCAAGAAGCACCCATCGCCCGAGCGCTTTTATACGTCGCGTCGCGCGCTTTGCGGATTTCGAAAGAACCAAACCGGCCACACACCCGCCCGGCCCGGCACGTCAAAACTTTCTGCGGCACGAGCTTTTAACCGTGGCGGGGGCACTGGTGCGCACGGCGCGACCTGGGACTTTCGAAGCAGAGGAAGAGCTCAGCTCGAGCGGGGCGGGGGCATGCAGAGGGCGTCATCAAGCATGGTCCTGCGGCGCATTGATTGCGCCTGCCCCGCACGGTGCAGTAGGCCAGTAGCGCAGCGCTGCCGGCTGCCGCTGCCGAGTGGCGGGGTGGGGGCCGGGGCCCGGCCGCGGCGTGATGCGGGGGGGCTTCTGCTGGGGTGGAGGAAGGAGGGGGACGGACCCCGCGTGGCCCTTTGCTGCCCGCGCCTTTCCTGGCCTCGTCGCCTGTTCCGCACGCACTTGGGCCGGGAGGGAGCGGAACACAGGCGCCTCGCGCTCGCCGTGTATTGCTTTGTCTTGGTTCGCGATTGCATGTGCAGGACACGGTTAGGACGGATCCCCGGTTAGGAAGTGTCTTGGCCTCTTGGGCGACCGACTAGTGAAGTGCAGTGAAGGAGGGCTTGTGAGGAAATGCAGCCGCGGCTTTTGGAAACAAGCCAGCGCAGGGTGTGCGCGCCTGCTCCGGTCTGATCTGGCTGATGGGATGGGAAATGGCAGGCTT
>JAZFNS010020007.1:142028471-142040663 GCA_037127165.1 Alloteropsis angusta | reverse complement strand
TAGCCAAAGGAAAAGTTAAATAGCTAGTCTGTTGGTTCTCCACCACTTGAAAAGCTAAATGGCTAATTAAATGACTAGCTAAATAATAATTTGGCTAGTGTGATTTGAAGATGCTCTTGGAGGTGCTCTAACAGGACACGATTATTTGGTAAAAAGAAGAAGGAAGATGAGTAGGAAATGTAGTTAGCGCCTACCAAAAGAGATTATTATAGCTTGCAGCTGCTGGATACACTTACGCTACTGGAATTGATTTGAGCCAAGGGACGGGGCCAGGAGGGGTTGGCAGGGGCCATGCTACCTATGCTAAAATTTGCATTTTGTTATATGATTTGCATTGAAAATTATTTAAACTTTGCATTGTTGAGCCCCTAGCATAAAAAAATGTATGAAGTAATTTTCTTGGCCCTCCTGTTGTTTCGATCCTGGCTCAGTCCCTGACTTGAGCCTGATTCGTGATGAATTGTTAGTATCTCAATTTATTATGAAGAATAGGCTTTTAAGTTGCGTGTTAGTTTGGTTTCCAAACTTTGCCACACCGAAACTCTAGTGGCGCCGCAAGTGTGGCGATCAAATAGAGCCCCAGACTTTTGGCGTGCATGCCACCCAAAATACACTAAGCGAATGCCTGAAGAAGTGTGGCACGTCACAAGTCCGGTCATAAAACAAACAGCTGCCTCAACAACCGCGGCGTGCCATACTTGTGGTGCGGCAACCTGCGGACGCCATCCAAACAAAATTTGTAGGATCAGATATTCGGCAGTTGACCACTTGACATAGCCTTCAGCTAATCAAGAGCTAGAAGATATAAGTTGTTGCAGTGTGACGACTGGCGTCGCAGGATCGGGATAGGCGCAAAAGTATCGACGGAAATCCTGATGGAACCAAGTGATTAACGGACGTGGCATTTTTTTGTGACGAGTGATCAGCAAAAGCAAGGTCCTCAAGATGGATTTCGACTGGAAGACCAAGAGGATGAACAAGAGCAAGGTGATGATCAAGATGGAGATCAGGCGGGGAGTGGGCAGTGAATTTCGTGCGTGTGCTGCTTGAGGGGTCAAAAACTTATTCCTAGTATGCTTCTGTGTGGTCCGTTTGAGTATGATCTAGGTTGTTATGGCGCTTGTGTCGTGTGGGATGTGAACACTGCTTCATCTTGACGCAAGGCGGGGCATGTTCATGTCTCCCTCCCAGTCTGCTAGGACTCCTAGCGGTTCAGTTCCGTCTAGTTCTTGCTCTANTCTGTAATGACTTTGGAATTTCCGTTGCTTAATGGGAATGGGGTTATCCTCGCTTCAAAAAAAAAGCAAGGTCCTCATGAACGTGGAACAAACCTCGTAATATTCCTGTGTTCCGATAGAGCTGAGCTAAATGAAAGAGGTTTCGGAGATCATCACATCGATCAGGGACGTGCAAAGATCGCAACCTGACGAACTCTGACGATGCAGTGGCATGCGTGTGCCTGTGCAGGGTGGTGGAGAGCGTCGGGGAACACGCGGAGGAGTTCGCCGCCGGCGACGCGGTGGTGCCGACGTTCCTGGGGCAGTGCAGCGAGAGCGCGTGCGTGGACTGCCGGTCGCCGCGGAGCAACATGTGCTCCAGGTACCGGTTCGCGGTGCGCCCGGGGATGCCCCGCGACGGCGCCACCCGGTTCAGCGACGCCCAGGGGCGCCCGCTCCACCACTTCCTCGGCGTGTCCAGCTTCGCCGAGTACACCGTGGTGGACGTGAACCACGTCGTCAAGGTCAACCCCGCCATGCCCCCGGCCCTCGCCTGCCTCCTCAGCTGCGGCGCCTCCACTGGTTTGTGCAGCAAATGGCATGCTTGTTCTGTACGCTCTCTTCTTCTTCTTCAGTTTGCTATTTGCTGTTTGGAATCACTTCGTGTCCCAAAAAATCGCAGGGGTCGGAGCCGCATGGAAGCTGGCTAAAGTTGAGCCTGGATCATCAGTCGCAATCTTTGGCCTCGGCGCTGTAGGATTGGCGGTTAAGTGACACATTCAATTCAGAGATTCAGAGCTTGCAGCCAACATTTACTGAAGTTTAAGTTCTGTCTCAAATTCAGTTCGCAGAACTCGTAGTAGTAATGTAGTATATATCCTGCTTTACAAAATTCAGTTCAGAGTTTGCGTCTCTAATAAAAGCAATTTCCATCACTCCATAATTCTAGGCACTGCATAGCTGAAAGTTCAGTTTTTAACATGCAGGTTGCCGAAGGAGCAAGGATTTGTGGTGCGTCAAAGATAATAGGCGTGGATATAAACCCTGAGAAAAATGAACTTGGCAAGCCCCTTATGCTTATGCCCTGAAACTGCTCTGAACTTTAAGCCATTCTGAAGTGGAGTCCTGACGCTGTTTCTTCCTGCAGGGAAGAAGTTCGGTGTGACACATTTCATCAATCCGAAAGAACTTGGCGAGAAACCTGTCAGCCAGGTTACCACCTAGTGTTCTCTGAATATATCACTTTTTTTTGGGTAAACTTGGTGATCTTCATTGTCTTTTTTTTTTGGGCATCGTCGATAGGTAATAGTCGAGATGACTGACGGTGGTGCCGACTACTGCTTCGAGTGCATTGGGCTGGCGGCGCTGATGAACGACGCATTCCTGAGCTCCCGTGATGTACGCACAGAGACTCATGGTGCCATCCTAGCACTCGAGGATCGATCTCGACCATGTGTTCTGAATGCTCGCCGGTTTTTCATGCAGGGTTGGGGCAAGACGATCATTCTTGGGGTGGAAATGCACGGCGCCCCTGTCTCCATACCTTCTCACCAGATCCTCCACGGCAAATCTCTCATCGGGTCCATGTTCGTAGGGGTGAAGCCTAAGCAGGACATTCCCATCCTCGCCGATAAGTATCTGAACATGGTGAGTTTCAGATATGCCAACCATGCCGTTCAGAGTGTCAGTTTGTTAGTACTACATTTCATGTTTAGGCCTATATATTCATGGATTTCAGAGATTTTGAACCACCCCCAGAGACCGGGAGCTTTTTGGCCATGCTGTATATCATCTTAGTGTAACGTTCTTGAAATTAATAAAACTTCCCGTTTCGAAAAAAAATACAGGAGCTGGAGCTGGACAAGTTCATAACCCATGAAGTTGGCCTCAAGGACATCAACGAGGCGTTTGACCTGCTGCTCCAAGGGAAGAGTGTCAGGTGCACCATATGGATGGACAAGTGATGCAGCAACCCGGATTTGCTCATTTGCATCCGAATCGACCTAAGCTGCCCTGCTATGCTTGCTCCTCGTTTCAATGGAAATAATTGATCTGCAGCAGCCAAAAGAAATCATGTGTATATTGTCAATTATGCATTTTGTCTTCAGTTGTTTACCTTCATGGCCTCATGTAAATCTTGATTGCACAAAAGTACTCTCTCCATATCGAAATATCTGTTTGTTGACTTTTTATCACGACTTTGATCATTCGTCTTATTTAAAATATTTTGTGTATATCATTTATTTTGTTTATGATTTGTTTTATCATAACTAGTCCATCAACCCGTGTTCCCACACAGGCTAATATTTTAAAAGCTATTGTATTTAAAAATTATTTAGAAATTGAACTCCTACCTAATAATCAAAATTGTTTACATACTATTATTTTATTTTTTTCAATATTTCAACATAATACTCATATAGATGTATACGTGTCTTTTTCTATTCGTGATTAAATTTTAATTAGTAATTAATCTACACCTTTTTTAAGAAATAATCTACAACTTCACATCCACATTCATGTTTCTTTCATTTCGTATTGCACAGCCATACATATTATTTAGCATAAAGAGTAATAATTTCCATCACTTCCTCACATATACATGTATAAATAGCTTACATGGTAACATTCATCACATGTATACACCTTAACTTATTATTTTTATATTAACAATAACAAATAGGTCATTTAGAATCATATATTAGTTTACTTTTAGACTTTTTGGAACGATGCACATGAATATAATTAGATTAAGATTTAGGTGTTTACTTTAGATTATCTTTAAAACTTCGATACAAATTTTGAATGTCATTATAAGTTAACCTTTATAATGGTGTACATGAGTAAATTAGATAAAGATTATAGGGTTAATTTAAATTATTTTTGATAATGGCAAAGCTCGACAATTTAGATATAGTTTTAGGGTTTACTTTAGCATTTTTATAATGATAATTTTTAAAAGATATAATAGACCACTGACTATGGTTATTAGAGTTTACATAATTGATGTTTCTGATTTTTGTGAGAATCTCTAAGTTTCATCTTTTTTATAGCCTGTCTCATGAGAACTAATGTGGAGTCTCCAAATAAAAGTTTAAGGCTATATTGCTACCGAACTATTACCTCGAGCTATTGAATATATTTAATAAAACCTAATTTTCAACTATAAATTTAACTTAGAAATCTATATTCTCGCCAAGCACCGCTGTGCCGACCTGCCGTAGCCTGATTGCGTAGCTTGCTGGTAGCCATGCCTGTGGAGGACGAGGGCAATGGTGAATGGCATGGCTTTGATGGGGGGAGATGCAGAGTAGTCCATGGCGACAATGGTGAACGGAGAGGTGTAGCAAACGCCGGTAGGCATGGGGTTGCCGCCCGCCGAGGAGGCCATAGGGGTGGGAAGAAGAGGCTAGAGCTACATCTACAACCAATTCAATGGAAAGTAAAGTTTATGTGAGTTTGTGAAACACAAATTGGGTAATTGGAAGTCAATTCTTTAGTTCAATAGTTCTAGTCATGTTTGATGCAATTAATTATTTCTTGTGAAATTCGTTGAACACTAGTTAGCACTACTAGTTTTATACCTATGATTGGGTTGAGTACAATGTGAACTATGAAACTCCATTATTTTCCTTTGTTTTCTATTTGTTCATGTTGAAAGTGTGCAAGGTAAGATTTAGAATATTCTCCACCATGTAAAAAGAAGATTTATTTTCATGGAGTACTCTATAATTATTAATAAGATGGAATATAAAATTGTGTAATATCTAGGAAATCTATAGAGGGGGACACGTGGCTAAATCCTATGTCCCCCCTTGGCCTATAAATAGAGCACCCCTACCTTGCCATGCCATACATCAATGATCATGGCGATTGGTTGAAAGGCAAGGTAGTAGTGCTAGAAAGTTTGAAACAAGAGTGTGAGAAATAGGCTAGTCGCTTTGTGTAAGTACTCTCTTGTTGAAATAAAGAGTTTTTCCAAATTCATGTCCACACATTAGTAGTATTAGACCCACTCCGTTCTTTCAACAAAGAATTAAAAAACTAAAGGTGGAAACAATTTCATAGACGAGCGCTTTAAGGTTTGGAATCAATGAAAGTAAATTTGATAAACATGCTATCTAAAGAGTCTCATTGTCTAGTCTAAGAGAAATATAATTTATTCACTAATATAGGAATATGAATTGGAAACAAATTCTAGTAGTAAACCACACAAAAAAGGTTGTGTAGGATATTGAAATCCCCAAGAGCTCCTTATGTTTTTGTATGATATATAGTTATTTGTTTATCCAATATTTATGTACACTCAATCTCAAATTTATGCATCCCCTGATTAGCAATCAGTATTGTTTAGGAATGGGCATTCCATAAAACCGAGTAATTCGGTTCAGTTTATCGGTGCTATTAAACTTCGGTGCTGAACAAACTCCAAACCGATCAGTTCAAGTAAAACAAAAACCGATCACTTCGGTGTCGATTTTCTTCGGTTCGGTTTTGGTTTTCACTGAATTTGTTGTACCTGCCTGCTCGACGGCGAAGCTCACCGGTGCGGCCGCATCCAGTCTTCGCCTCACACGACCGTTGCCGCCACTAAGCCAGTCGTCGCCGCAACCCCGCTCGCCAAGCACCGCATAGCAAGTCTGCGCCGAGCAGCTAACGCGGCGGTGCGTATCAGCCTCGTTCGTCGGCGCCGACCATCATGCCGACAGTGCATCCCGCGCGTCCGTCTAGTTGACCTACTCGTGCTCACCATGCATCGCTTGGCTGTTGACTGGACCTAGGAGCGCCCATGAGATCGGGAATCAAGATCTCCGAGAGAGTATAATGCAAAAGAGACGAGCTAGAGGAGGAGATAGTGAAAAGAGCACGACGAAAGGACACAAATTCATCATAGTAGTGTATTGGTGGGATGCTAAAGGACCTTGGGCATAATGAAAGATGGGCCATGAGTACACTTGCTAGAAGATGGGCCGTGAGTTCCTTGTTGTGTTGCCTGGGATAAAAGACTCCTCGGTTTGTCTCGATTCTTCGGTGTCGCAGGGTTGAAAACCAAAACGGATACCAATGACCGAAGCTGTGGAAAACACAAACCGACACTGACACCAAAAATCGAAAAAAATAATATTTCGGTTCGGTTCAGTGCGGTTCAGTTCAGCTTTCGGTTTTCGGTGTAAAAGTGCCCACTCCTAGTACTGTTGAGAACAGTTTTACAAACGCAGCAGTTGTATGACTTGATATTTAGTGAAAGTACCCTATAATACAATTCGGTTGAAAGATCTATTAGACCAAGAGGTGTTTGCATAGGTTATAGATTCATGGTTGCTTAACTTCCGAGAGCTCAAACGTGGAAAGATATTTAGCAAGCAAATAATGAGATTGAACCAATAAAAACCATAATTAAATATGACGTACCATTTTTTTACTCGTCCCTCTTTTTTCAACACAATTTGTAATATTACTGAATAATAAACTATGACACAATGTATTATAGTAAATGTCGAAATATATGTAGGAACATATGACACTGCTTCCGCTACTCTTAGAATAAAAAACCATAGTCTCATAAGACCAATAATCAAGGATTTGAGAAAATGATCTGTTATCTTTATAAAAGGCAACCCACATCATATGTATATACCTTAGTCTCTATATCATATACCAATCGCATATTAAATACATGATTTAAAATCTTATATTTATGTATATTTTTAATTAAGGTGATTTAGATTCAAATGCAGGATGATCTCATGTTATTTTTAATAATGACATATATGAGTAATATTGATGTAAATTTAAGGGTTATTTTAAGTTATTTTTAAGTACTTGAAGTGGTTAGTTTAGTTGCAAACTTAGATTGTTATTTTAAATGTTGTTTACAATGTCATAATTAAGTGGGTAATTTTGGTGAAGATTAGGAAGTTACTTTGGTTTATTTTATATAATGGAAGAGGTGGGTAATCATGTGGATATATCTTAATCACTATACCATATACCTATAGTGTATAAAATACACAATTTAGAATCTTATATAGGTGTATATTTTTAACTAAGGTGATTTCAATTCAAATGTAGGATTATCTCATGTTACTTTTAATAATGACATATGTGGGTAATATAGATGTAAAGTTTAGTGGTTACTTTAAGTTATTTTTTAAGTATGTGTAGTGGGTAATTTAGTTGCAAATTTAGTAGGTTATTTTAAATATTTTTTATAATGACATAAGTGGGTAATTTTGATAAAAATTAGGGGATTACTTTGGTTTATTTTATATAATAGTAGAGGTGGGTAAGTTAGATATAGATTTAGTTAGTTACTTTAAACTATTTTAATAATTGCATAGGTGTGTAATTTTTTAGAAAACATAATACATCGAATGATTACAATGATTTGAGTGTTCCAATTGATGGCTAGATGGTTTGCTTTTTTTAGAATTTCTAGGATTTCTTTATTTTTCTAGAGTGTCCACCTAGGATTTTAGGTGGCTTAACGTGGAGGCTTCAAAAAGAGCCTTCAATTAGTAATAGTAAGATACATACTTTAAGCGTAACTAATCTTTTTACATATTTGTATAAAATTCTTGAACAAAATAAAAGGTCAAATGTTTTAGAAAAAGTCAACGGTGATAAAATCTTTTTACCGTATTTTCTTTTTACTGCCTTTGGAAGTTATGGTTCTATCTTGTCTCACTGGTCTTAAAAAAAGTTAAAATTCTCGAAGAAGCTGAGTGGAAGCTCTTGTCTAGTGCCCTCTACAAGCAAAAGAACACCGGCAAATGTAATAATTCTTCTTTTCATTGAATATCAGTGCTATTACATTCCCACTCCATTATGCTCCAAAGTGCTTGTTGTATTTCAGAACGCCACTCCACTGCCACACACCCCGGGCTTACAAGTTACCACAATCAAATTAACGACATTGATTTTTTACCAAACAAGAAACCAATAATCAAACTAAACAGTAATCTAATAGGGGAAATCGAAGTTTAGGACGAAATCTAGAAATCGATCTCTACCTGGGTACAGCTGCTGTTACAGGCTACTACTGCTACAGCCTCAATTAGCCCAGTTATTAGTCATTGGAGAGTCCTGCCACTAAATCCCATAGCCGGAATTCTAAAAAAAATTCCCATTGCCGGATTTAAAAAGCACTTACCAGTTACCACAATCATCGCCAAGCCTTTTGCACAAGTAAGTGTTGCAATAACACGTGAAACTCAATTACTCCAAAAATAGTAATGGTGGTTATGTCCAAAAAAAATGTAGCTCCAACCGCCAGCCCATAATTTCAGATAAACTTGTCATTCCCTCCAAGTTTAGCCTCCCATCCTACACCACAGATTTAGCAAAACCTGCAAATCCATGCATGAGACGTCCCCTTTTATCCTCTGCTTCCCTCTGCATGCCTCGAATTTTAGCGCATTCCCAATCACCGAGCCTCCAGGCTCCAGGATTCCGCTCCGACCGCCGTGCTAGCATTTCAATTTCAATTTGAAGAGCCGTTCAATCCGGCGGGAACGAGATGCAGCAATTCCGGCCGGACCCGGAGCAGCAGGTCGTGCAGCTCCGGGGCGAGCTGCGCAAGGCGCGCGACGAGCGGGACCGCGCGCACCGCGTCCTGGAGGTGACCGACGAGTGGAAGGCGCGGGGCTCGGCCAACGACCGCACCACGATAGAGGCGCTCGAGGCCGAGCTCAAGGCGTCGCGGGAGTCCGAGAAGCGGATGCTCGACTCGCTGGCGCTGCAGACGAAGCAGCTCGAGCTCACCAAGATATCGCTCGAGGAAGCCAAGCTCGAGATCGCGACGCATCAGGATGGGTTCCGGAGGCTCGAGTCCCCGAGAACCCCCGTCGCGACGCCACGAAGCCGGCACGACCGCGACCTGCAGAGGGTCCACGGCGAGCTCCGGGTGGCGCTGGCGGCGGAGGAGAAGAGCAAGAAGGCGATGGAGGAGTTCGTGCTGGCGCTCAAGGAGGTGAACGCGGAGCTGCACACGACGAAGCAGCAGCTGTACCGCGCCCAGCACGAGGCGGAGACGGGCCGGCTGGAGGCGGACCGGCTGCACATGTCGGCGAAGCGCAAGGACGAGAGGCTCCGGGCCCTGGCCGACGAGGTGGCGCGGCTCCGTGCCGAGGCCGAGGAGTCGTTCGCCGCGTGGCGCGGCAAGGAGGCCGGGTTCACGGCGTGCATGAAGTCGACGGAGGCCGAGCTCGCCGAGGCGCGGCGCGAGAACGCGCGGCTCCTGGAGTCGCAGCGGTCCTGGCGCGCCGAGGTGGCCAAGCTCCGGGATATCCTGAAGCAGGCCGTCAGGGACACCAAGGTGGCGACGGAGGCGCTGGAGGAGGCGAGGAGCGACAACGCGCTGCTCAGGTCCATGATCGGCGACAAGGACACCGCCGTGAAGCGCACGAAGCAGGAGCTGGAGTGCCTCCGCATCAGCGAGGCCGCGGCGCGGGACAGCGTGAAGGAGCTGCAGAGCATGCTCGTGGCCACGTCGGCGAGCCCCACCGCCTCGGCGGCCGGGAAGCCGGACGCGGAGGAGAGCCCGTCGCCGCGCGTGAGGGTAGGGCCGCCGGGGCTGGAGAAGTACCCGTCGGACTCGAAGATCAGGCCGCCGGCCGGGATCACGCGGCCGCGCCGGATGTCGGAGACCTTCGAGGGTTCGGCGTACGACATCTTCGGCTCGATGGACGAGCAGAAGGGCGGCGACCTGGGCGTGTTCTCCAGCATGCCGAGGTTGCCGGGGCGGCGGCGGGTGGTCCTGCGCAAGGTCGGCAGCTTGTTCCGGTGGAAGAGCTTCACCAACAAATAGGCGCTCGATCGAAACCATGTGGGGGTACGTGGATAATTTGCTCTTGGTTTATGTTTGTGTATGTATATTACAGTAGTATACAGTAACTGTGTACATGTGACATTTCGAAACTGACCAGTGTATACTGCAACACACCGTGTAATCATGTCGAGAATGTGCCGTTGATAAAGCTTGGACGNAAGCTATGGAAGTCCTGTATGCTCAAGTTTTCAGTTCTGCAAAGTTAACAAACTGTTTTTTTCGAGAAAAAAAAAAGTTAACAAACTGTTTGTGAGGAGATTCAATCAAAGCGGCAAAACGCTCGGGATCTGGGCAAAACTAGACCGACTAGAGGCCCATGGTATCACCTCACAGGTTGGGCTCGTTCATTCAGGTCCGGTCAGCGTAGCCCTTCCCGAACTATAAACGCAGATCCAGCCCAGGCCCACGGTTCTGTGAGACTTTTACCNAAGCTATGGAAGTCCTGTATGCTCAAGTTTTCAGTTCTGCAAAGTTAACAAACTGTTTTTTTCGAAAAAAAAAAAGTTAACAAACTGTTTGTGAGGAGATTCAATCAAAGCGGCAAAACGCTCGGGATCTGGGCAAAACTAGACCGACTAGAGGCCCATGGTATCACCTCACAGGTTGGGCTCGTTCATTCAGGTCCGGTCAGCGTAGCCCTTCCCGAACTATAAACGCAGATCCAGCCCAGGCCCACGGTTCTGTGAGACTTTTACGNTGTATGCCATTAAAAAAATCGTCATGACCTGCGTGCCACTACAAAGTTTGTTCGCATCTATATGCCATTCATGTAATCTTTTTTACCCTCCACGCCATTACGTTCGTCTTCCATCACGTTTTAGCCGTTTGGCACCTTTGACATGTGGGCCCGGGCAGTCAAGTGGTCTAAAATACCCCTCTCCTCCTTCTCCCTCGCGCTGACAGATGGGGCCCATATGTCGNNCTCGTGAGCGAGCGAGCACCAGCAGGAGGCACGAGCGAGGCCGAGGCTGAGCGGGGAAGTGGGGATCGGCTGCGCAGGTGAGGCCGCGGCCATGGCCGGTCGGAGAGCCAGCTCTGATGTGGGAGCAACGCGGCTACCGGCGTCCCTGATTGCCTCCTCCGGCCGCCGCGCAGCATGGGTCTTGCTACGAATTGGGATGCCTGCAGGAGCAGCGGTGGGCGGTAGAGATGACCGTAGCTGACATCCATTTTTGGAATTTCCTGCACCTGGTCTTCGTCTTCGAGTATTGGGCGTTGTCATCTTGGTGCCCGTTTGCTGCTTCCGGCCGCGATGAATTGGGCGTGGAAGACCGGCGGCGGCGCGGAGCTCTGGTGGGTGGTGCCTCGATTGGGCGGCGCTCCGTTGACTGGAAGACAATGGAGCTCGGCTCAGCGTCGCGGTGCTCTTGGCTGCACCGGCAGCGGCGAGCTTGACCCCGTTGCCGTGGATACACGCGCTGGAAGCTTTCCTCCGGCCACCGCGCGGGTGCGGGCGAGCTCGACCATCGTGCGGGCGCACAGGGTGGCGTTCTGGCGCGTCGTGGTGAGGTGTCTGTGACGTCAGCGTGTGCAAGTCACGGTGGGAGGCGTTCGACAGCATCACAGCCGCGACGTACGAGTACGTCGACGTGGTCGCACTGCCGGCAGCTGCGCGGTGGAGGCCGAGCGTCCCGAGCGCCGGGGCGCCGGTGGACGAACCATAGCCGACAGTGCAGCTTAGCCTGGCTACCGCCGGGGTTGAAGGAGAGGAGTGCGTGAGGGTGGAGGGAGAAGACGGAGGGGAGCTCGCCACAGCGGCGCAGAGGAGGACGCCGNACGTGCTGCAAGGCAGGGCCATTTTGGCGTGGGGGGAGAANAAGGTGAGGAGGAAGAAGAAGATTGGTGTGGTCTGCAAGGGGTAAAATGGTCGTTTCATCAGTCTATTTGACGCCGTTAGCTAAGAAATTGGACGGAATGGTGCAGAGGTCAAAAAAATTTTGGGCAATGGTATAAGGGTGCAACCGAACTTTTCAATGGCACACAGGTCAGGAGCAACTTTTTCAGTGGCATACAGGTAAAAGGCTCTGCTTCTTTGGGTGTCCATATTTTATTGCCGGAAACAGAGCTGAAGCATAAGCTGAATCTACAGATTTACGAAAACGGAAACTTAACGAGATACGTTTTATTATAATTTTAGTGAATCGC
>JAZFNS010020007.1:141621002-141634899 GCA_037127165.1 Alloteropsis angusta | reverse complement strand
AAGTCAATGTTTTGGAGTTTGGTTTCCTGAAGGCAGGCTATGTGGCATGTTGTGTCTTTAATGATGTCATGTACTGCCAGGCATCTGGCGGCTGTGTTGAGCCCACGAACATTCCAATTCAGGACGTTGAAGTTTCCTTTTAACATATTGAAAAGGTAATGCTCTTTGCGATGCACCCGGGTGCTGCTGGGAGAATGAACGTGGTGCTGGGAGAGCCGATGTGTTGTGCGGGCGGATCGGAGGTTGACGTAACTGTGCCAATCGTTCGGCGGGTAAGAGAGTTTGCCCGAAGGTCAGAGCCAGCAGGGCTTGGTCTATCTCTCAGTAGGTTCGCCCGAAGGTCGCAGCCAGCAGGGTCGAAGCCTAATAGTTGCTCCCGAGGGTCGCAGCCAGCAGGGAGTGAGCGGTTACAACTTAGGAACAAGTGAAGTTGCAGTTGCGGTTGTGGATACATTGGTAAAAGGTAGAACACTTGGCGGTGCTTGCATGGTCCTGCATCAAGCATGGTCTTGCTGGCCGTCCTGCTCCGCCTGGAAGTCCACCACTCCCTCGCCTGCGTGCCTGATGAGGGCATTCGCAATGTGCTCATGCTCGTCATTGTCGATGTCGAGAAGGGAAGCAAGGGCGGCGATCACATGGTCCGGCAGAGGCCCCTTGATGCCCCGGACATACGCCTCCAACACTTCCTCCACTGGTTTGAGCTCGTCAACCTGCATGCCAAGCTTGCGGAGTAAGTTCTGTTGCGCACGTTGTATAGAAGACATAGGAGGTTCAGCTGCGAGTCTGGCGCTTCTTCTAGTAGCAGTCATGTTGAAGGTGCGGTTATGTCGCCGAGCATTTACCGGAGCCGTTTGAATGAGCGCTGTTGCCGGCGTAGTGAAGAGGTCATCCACTTTGGCCCCCTGGCCCGGCGCCTCGCCGTCCTGCGCTTCCCCTGCCTGTCCCGGAGTTGGGCCTGGCTGCGCCCAATTTGAGCCGACTGCCTCGCCGCCGGTCGGGGTCTGGGGCGAGGCTTCCCCGGCCTGGCGCGTAGCCTGTCCCGAAATTGGGCCTGGCTGCGCCCAACTTGGGCCGACTGCCTCACTGCCGGTCGGGGGCTGGGGCGCTGTGGCTTCCCCGGCCCGGTGCGTACTTGCCGTGTCTCGTTGGCCCAGGGGGCTGTCGAGGCCGGCCATCGGTTCCCGCAGGCCGATGTGTGCCACCGGGGGCCTGTCCGCCAAGGGGCCCGGAGTGACGCCGAGGGTGACGCCGAGAGCCACCGAGGTCGCCGAGTTGTCGAAGCCGTTCGTCGATCCCCGCCGGCCGTCGTGGGCCGCCGGGCGCTGGCCCGCCAAGGGGCCCGAATTGCCGCCGAGAGCCGAAATGGTCGGCGAGGTAGGTGTGATCAGCGGCCACTCCGGCGCTGGCATGACCCCCATGTCCGCCGTGTCTGCAGCCGCGGTCGTCGAAGTCTTCACAGACGCAGAGGAGAGGTCGGGTGCGGGATCCGGCTCGGTGTGTGATATGGTCGCCGCGGCATCGTTGGCCGCAGGGGAGGGAGAGCGTGCGGCCGGCGGCGTCGGAGCTTCCTGCTCTGCGGCCGCCGGTGCTAGAGCGTCCGGCGGTGCGGCTCTCCTTGCCTCATCTTGGGCTGCCGGGGGCAGCAGCATGCTCTTGATGCGGCCGAATACCTGAGTGGCTTTTACCTCCGTGGCAGCGTCGGACCAGGCCGCATTCCGATCAATTCCCAGGCGTGCGGCGTGCTGCTCCGCCTGGGCAAGGTACTCTGTTGCCAGCCGAATCTTCTCCTCGTTCGGCACGTCGGAGTTGAAGATGGCACGGAGTGCCCGCGCCCTAGCAGCGAACGCGCGCTGGAGTTCGGCACTTGGCGCGGTCGCCGCGTCCGACGCCGGCAGAACGCGTGGGCGCCATTCCTGGCGGCCTGCGTTTCCTCTTGTGGAGGTTTGGCCCAGTGTGTCGGCCGCACCATCCTTGTCGGGTCGTGCGCCGTCGCCGCCGTGGCCCTCTGGATGGTCGTCCGCACCCTGCGGGCGGCGCAGGCCTCCGGTGCGCCTCCTTGGCGACCGCGTGCGCTCGCGGAACTTTGGGATATAGTAAATGTCCGTGAGTACCTTGTGTTCCTGCTGTGGCCCTTGTATCACCATGGCGCCAAGCCCATGGATTTCCACTCTAGATCCATCACCAAAACTGACTGTGCCACGAACGGTCTCATCAAGATGGGTGAGCGCCCTGCGACAGCCTGTCATATGGTTGCTGGCCCCTGTGTCCAGCACCCACACATCGTCTGGGCATTCCACCGGCACCACCTTGTCCTCGACTAGATGGACCACCTGAACCGATGGGTCCGTGACACCAGCGCCCACCGCCAAGAGCAACGCAGGATGATCAGCTGCACAGACCGCAACATTTGCCTCCTCGCACTTTTCTTCTTTCTTCTGCTTCTTTGGGCGTTTGCAATCTATCGCCCAACGGCCGTATATGCCACAGTTGCGACAGCGCCCCTTTCGCCGTGGCCTGCCCTCAGAAGTCAGCTTCACCGCCCCCGAGCTGCCGCCATCAGAACGCGCCGCTGATTTCGCCTTGGACTGACTGCTGCTATAGCTGCCTCCTCCCTCCTTATGGCCGGTCTAGAAACGGTGCTTCTGTTTCTCAAACTAGTCATCCTCGGCAAGAAGAAGGCGCCCCGCCTTGTCTACGATCTGGTCAACATTATCGTTGAGTCGTTCCTCCGCGACGCCGAGTCGCCCCACCNAGCTCCTCGACGGTGAGCGTCGTCGTGTCGCAAAAAAGCTCGATGTTCACGACGACTTGGTTGAAACGAGCGGGCACCACGCGCAGGAATTTCTTCACGACGCGCTAATCTTCCACCTTCTCCCCAAGTGACTTGAGGGTGGCCACGAGATTCGAGATTCGCATCCCAAAATCGTAGACGGCCTCTCCCTCCTTGAACGCGATGTTCTCGAACTCTTTCAGCAGCTTCTGGACCTGCACCACCTTGATGCNGATCCGCTCCAAGACACATCTGCTTCACGGCTCCCCACGCCTCGAGTACGGTGTCCTTGGAGATCAGCATCTGGCGCATCTCCTTGGGGACGGATCGGAGCAGTGCGCCCATGGCAGGACGATCATGGGCGCGCCGCACCTTGTCACCTGGATCGATCGTCTCCCAAATCTCTGAGGCTTCGTAGTTGCACTGCATCAGCATGGCCCACTCGGTGTAGTTTTCGCGCTCCAGCATCGGCCACACGAGCGACGACTCCCGGATGGTTTCCGGTGCGCTTGACGAACTCGGTCCTGACATCTCCTTCTTCGCCTCTCGCTTAGGGATCACGAGTTTCTTCTTCGGTGGCAACTTCAGCAGGCTATGTGGAACCACCGTTGTACATGCATCGGGCTCTTGATACCAGATGTTGGAACCGGCGCTACAGGATCAGCGCCGGCGGTGGTGGCGATCTGCACACTATGAGAGGAAACTCGCACACGCAGGCTGAACAAGGAAGACACACACACAGATATTCGCTACCCGATATGGCGCAGCTTTCGTTGTATTGATTGACTGGATTACATAAGCTTGAAGCCCTCCACCCCGTCACCACGACGCCCCCGCGATCGCCCTTATTTTCGGATCGTCGTGGGACATGCACAAACGCCGTTGCGACGGGATCACAACCTGAAAACGCGGTCTCAGCATGGACCACGCACATCTCCGGTCCACCCAAGATTCTACGCGATTAAATCAACAGCTAACCAACACGATTACAACAAGATTACACGTGACAATTTATTTGAGAACTATCAGTATAGCTACCCAGATATTAACAAAAGTGAAAAAGAATCCAACACTGGTCAAGAAACGCACCGTTCCAGGGAATCTGTCGATGCATGAGAAGAGACAGAATTAGTAGGATCATCACTACGGCATGTGTACGCTGAGTGCGTATATTCTTAAAACATTGTGGCTGCTACTTACCCTTCGCTTTCTTTGCCAGTCTTGGCTTGGAATTCTCGAAGCAAATGAAGCAGCTGTTCCTTCTCCTTGAGACACCTCTCACTGTCAGAGAGACTGGGGTTCGTTCCACCATGCAGTTGGAGCAGCAGTTGGAGCAGCTCTCCCTGTTTATACACAATTTGCTTCCGAAGCTCCCAGACAGGTAGCTCATTACATGAAGACCCAGAAAGCTCCTTGTTCTTTTCTTTAATACCAATAGCTGCTTCTGTACAGGGACGTGAAGGATTCTGGGAAAGTAATATTTTCCCCGCTTAGATTATAGAAAAAGGATTTGGCATGCAAAACGAATTCCACTTTGAGCAAGTTTCATGATATCACATTTAAAAAAGAGAAATTTTATCGTTGATACTGTGCTCTCAGTTATCCTTGAGTAACAGTTTGATTCACATGCTCTAAACAAACCAACAAAGACCTTAAGGGCATACGGATAATTAAATTAGCTTTTCCAGGAAGGTTAATCACAAACAACATGATAAATTACTGGTTCCACTTGGCCTAGGACTGTTCTAAAAATAAAAAGAATGGACCAACGTTTTGTAGAAACAGTTCACAAATCTTTGTTCAGTGGTTTATTTGTGCACAGTCTCATGAAAATCTGAGGTTAAACACTGGTTGAAAGATACATCTGCTATCAGAACAGTCATCTATGCATGTTTTGGAACCCTTATGCAAACATCGGCAGTAATACATATTAGAGCTCTCAGGTTTTCTTAGGATAGGGGAAAAATCTTTTGCATCTTGTTCTAGTTGTAACCTAATAACTCCTTGTGAACCTTTTCTATCCAATAGCCAGTGATAAGGGTAAAATTTGCAATAATTTACCCATCCATTCTTAAATATATGCAATTTTAATCTAATTAGCTTGTCATAAACATCATATATTTAAGAAACAGAGGGGAGTTTATTAACAATCGGCTTTCATAAGCTTGTGTAAAATTCTGCAATTAGCATAGGTTTCTGTTCCAACAGACCAACACGCAATAAGGCAGAACTTGCCAAATTACTAAATGTTGCCTTTTACCTTGACGCATTTTATTCACATTGCTAATACCTGATTGCATTGTGGCCGTTTGTTTACTAAAAAAAGTGTTACCCTGTCGTCTAACATCCAAATTTTAGCTGAAAACTGAATTGCCAGGAACATATGTTACTCTGATTGTTCAATTCAATCCCTATACAGAAAGAATAAAAAGTTCTTTTTTAAGCAGAAAGACAAATTGCAAGAAAATAGTCAACTCGATCCCACAAATGTAGACATTAACAAATCACAAAAAGGTAATACTGACGTAGAAAGGAGATTTAAATCGGCAAAATAACAAGCATAAGATAAACACATGGAGATTCCTAACATATCTATTGTAACAGACAGGACTGAGAGAAGAATGATGTACCTTATCGGGAGATCCGGGACGATCGGAGGAGAAGAGGCGCGCTGACGTCGCCATAGGGGGCAGTTCTTGACGGCGGCGAAGTCCGCCGTGAAAGAGCAATCTGGGAGAGAGGGCCACCGACGCAGCCTGAGGATGGGAATGCGGTCGCGGCAGTAACACGTCCATCAATATCGGTGCCTTGCTCCTGCGCGCCACAGATCGAAGGAGCGCTGCTGCAGCTCCAGCCATCGTGGACTGCCAAATCGATCTGTTATTTCGCCCTTCTCCCCCTCGCTAATCCGGCTTTTATTCATCTACGATGTATTTGGGCTTTTGCCATCGTAAGGGTTGGGCTTTGCTTTTGCCATCGTAAGGTTTGGGCTTCGCAAAATTGCCAATGTCAATATTGTCCTAGTAAATTTGCCCCTCAACGTTGACAACTTGATTTCTTTGCCATTCTCACTAATTTCCTGTTTTTCCTTTTCTTTTTTCCATTTCCCCTTTGCCTACCAGATCGTCTAGTTGGTTCGATCGGAATCACCGCCTGGGTAGACGGTAGTTTTGCACCCCGGCCGCCAGCTTCGCAGGCTGCATTCCTTGGAACCAAGTGCGTGGAAGCCGGGCCGGTTGCGTTATTCGTTTGCTCCCGATTGCGAATCGTCTTCACCTGCTGTCCTGCTCCAGCTCCAAAATCTTGATGATGCTAAAGATGGGCGTGAAGCACCTATTCGATCCGCACAATTCCACCTGAACCGTGCAACTAACAAGGAGCGATGGATCGATCCATTTTGCTGATGCAACTTTGGTCCACATCACCCACGGGTCCCGGTCCAAAACCGTGTTTATTTGTCGTCATAGCACATCTAATAATGTTAGCGTTAATGAAACCAGCAGCCACTGTTTTGAGGTTCCATGTACGCATATAAATGTATCTTAATAATAATACGGATTATGGAGCAGACCATTCCTTCTGAAAGCATGGGAAGGATGTGATGTGTCGTGGCGCCAGGTTCTCTGCCGTGTCATTATTTTCCAAGCAGCGTGAATGGGTGACGGAAGCACACACCGCATCTTCCTATATAATACTCCAGAACTTAACATGTTGAGTAGGATTTAAATAATATATAAAAAACGATTTTTTATGCTCCACTTAACAGAACAGATTGGTTAGCACCCAGAAGAAATCTTGGCTTATTCCCCAAACACATTGTTTATCATCCACAAGAATTTTTTCATTTTTTCCCCCACGCTCGCAAACAGGATCGACCTGACCTGCTGCTACCAATCACACGAGGATAAAAGGTAACCGAGGTTACAGCTCATAATCTAAAAGAAAAGGTAACCAAGGTTAATTTCTCATGTGGTGCGGTCAAGCTAACTTCTGGGTGCGGCAGATCGCTGCGGATTTGCCTGCCGTGGCGAGTAAACCAGGACACAGCCGTTGGCCAATGGAGTGAGCGAGGGGGGGAGACTGCTGGCTTACAAGTTGAAAATACTCCCTTCAGGTAATGGCCAAAACAGAAATAGGTACATAATTGTGAATCACCGGTAGGGGGGTAACAGATAATAACCTCAATAAGAAATAGAAATGTAAATATATTCATGGAGGCAGGTTCATCTTTGTGAAAACTTCTTTCCCAGACTTTTGCCCCCGCTTTAACATTACCAGATTCCAATTGCCCAAAGCAAAGAACACAGAGAACATGGGAATGAAACTGGATGGCCACACTGTTAGAATAAATTCCAGACTTGAACAGAATATTATCTTAAAGAGTATTATTTCCTAACATTAAAACCACATGATGAATAAAATAATCATACACAATAACATTGATTTTAACAAGCAAACGATAGTCACACAACAAGCTAAATTGCACACCAATGCTATATGCAACCGAAAGCTAAACCAAACAAACTAATGCCATGTTTGGATATGTTAAAAACTTAAAATAGATTGCTAAACTTTAGCGCTCCTTTCCCAGCTAAAAGTTTGAGTCTGGCTAAACTTTAGTACCATACCCCCAGTGTGGATGGGCTGATGCCAAAGTTTGGCACTTTTGGGCATTAGCATTTTGAACCAAACACCCCTCAACCATACAAAACACTGTATATGGATGCCACCAAGTAAAACCAACATGCACAAGACATCTCATCTGCCACATCAGAGTGCAATCTCAGCATGGCAGTCATGCTTGAAATCCTGGCCAGGACTCCTATGGACAAATTAATCAATGCCAATTAAAATACACAGATCAATCTGTATCAGGCTTTTAGCATCATATGCATACCAAAATCATGAACCTAGACAATGTGCTTGCGTCAAATAACCTATTCTCTCCAGTTGCAAAGCACCACATGTCACACATCCAAGAAAAAGAAGACCACGACCACATAGCCCGCCCAGATCGATTACTTCTTACTGCTAAACTACCTTTCTCATTATGAAAACAGTTAGACATATTGTTAAGAAAGAAATAAGACCCCACAGGACTTCAGTAATTCCATTTTGAGTTGACT
Source organism: Alloteropsis angusta (assembly GCA_037127165.1). Classification (NCBI taxonomy): domain Eukaryota; kingdom Viridiplantae; phylum Streptophyta; class Magnoliopsida; order Poales; family Poaceae; genus Alloteropsis; species Alloteropsis angusta. Next base: position 141,627,003 of record JAZFNS010020007.1, on the reverse strand, counting down.
ATCAGTTTAACGACTACAAAGTACAAACTGAGACTGTTCACTATAAACTATGTTAGTCCATTATAGCTGACAATCCTGGTTTAGGTTCTTGCAAACAGTCGTCCCGGTTGGCTCATATGTTTGATTTTATACATGAAACCAACAAAAAAAAACTAACAGGTGCAGTTCATGTTTCACTTTCAAAAACAATAGAAGAAACCCTAAATAAACAATACCCAGATTCAAGATCACAGCAAACTGCATATGCAGTCAATATCTATAATAGTATAATACCATTGGAGCAACAACTGTGAGGTTGTCCGAGTTGATATCACAACCTCGAAGAAACATCCATCACCCAAAACTAAATAAAAACATAACCTTAAAGAACCACTAATAAAAACTATCATCTAAAACTAGCCAGGCTTAACTTAAAGGGCAAAGCAGAGAAAGGTAACAAATAAAAAAAGCATGCCATCAATCCTTACATCTTTCCATCTACAGCGCAATGGAAAAATTTACTTTGAAAATACCAGAAAAATTGGAGCAGACACACCTACAAACCAATGGAGGCAATGCCAGGTAGAGGTAGATAATGGTGGTGATGTTGCATTCTTTCCCTAGGATATGAATATTATATATCTAGAAAAACCTAATGTTAGCTAACTACCTTCCAAACCTTCAGACGCGCCAAAAAAGTTTTATTGTGACAATATGCATCTTGAGCAAAGACCCCATACTAGATCTGCTTGCCGGCATGTCCTACTTGAACCACAAACAAAAATTCCAATAATGTTAAAGAGTATTAGGAATATAATATAATATAATATAATATTATATAGATATATCGGTAAGTTCTGCACTGAAGAATTCCAGCATGGTATGCATGCACAAATCAACTACCAACTTCAGAAACTTGTTACTGTGTTTGTCAGCAGGAAATGTAAAGAAGCCAAACTAAAAGCGTTAGGTACCACAGAACAATTCACAGCATCTCCATTATACCTGATATTCATCACGCGCTAAAAACCCTGGCTGCCTGTGCCAATCTGTCACGAAAACTGCCAAACAACTTAGGCAAAGACGTGAGATTCATCAGATGCCAAACATTCATTTCAAAGTCATCATACCAACCAGTAAGGGTTCTGCACCTGATGTTGAGAACTGCTAGCACTTACCAAAACAAGGGGAAGAAGAACAAACTATGAAAAATAAAGTGAGAATAACACTTATAAGGGTCATCAAACAATAGAGCATTAAGTGACATCACATGGTAATATCAAATAATGACAAAAAAAATATCATAACAAGAGCATTTCTAAAGGTTCCTCAAAACAGTTCCAGAAGAAGATAGCAAATATTCCAATGCCTGCTGAGCCAGTAATGCTTCATGCTTTCTTAAGCATGCAACCTCTGCAATGGTCACAACATCACACAGCAAGGTTAAGATGTGAGTCCCAAACTTGCAACAAGAAATAAATCAGGTCGGTATAAGCTCCAAGAAAGATCAAGCCTGTAAAAAAGATGAGACAACATCGGTGATTCTAGTTAGTAAACCATTGCGAATGGAAACAGAGGGGCAAAGCATAAAGCAAGAATATAATCTATTGAAAAAATATTTATATACAACTGCATAAGAAAGTGCATTGTCATATTCTACAAAAATATCCCAAGTGATGTTCCTTTCTTGATCAACAAAAAAGAATCTGAAAATATCATATGTTATCAAAACCTAATGCTGTCATACAAAGAATTTTACTGACTTCCTTACCATCCTAGACAAGCAATGAGCATGTTAGTTCTGNGCCTCATTGTAAACATCAACGGCAATATGGTTTAATACTAAAAAACTTTACTAAACNAAAAAAAAAGAGGAATATAAATCTTCCAGGACTTTGCCATGTTAGGTCATACCATGTAGAGACTTCAGGAACTTTTGCAGTGTAAACTTGTTTAGTCTATTAGTTTTAATATAAATGTTGGTTGTTGGATAGCATATAACTATATAGCCTATTAGTTTTAATAGTGCAGTGGACAAATTAGTTATAATAGTATAGCAAAAAAACATGAAGTAACTGAAACATGGTTCTCCTGGTGAAACATATGCAAATGATACCCAACTGTTCCTTCTGCAATTAATAGGTAAAAAGATCAGGTTAAGTTACCTTTTCCCTTCATTGGAAGAACCACCCAAGCTTGGCCCATATCACTTCATCTCTGACATAAACTTTTCATACTCTGCATCAGCGCCATAGGAAGCTGGCTGGTCAGTGGTGGAGGACAAAGGTGGTGGCGGTGGTGGCGCTGCATTGTGGGTGGCCCAAGGTGCAGTTGCAATACTGTGGGAGGGATCAACACTGGCTGGTGGTGGTGGAGGCGGTGGCTGAAATGTAGGATAGTATGGGGAATAACTATAAGGTGGTAGAGGGTACATTGGTGGTGCATTTGGTGCACCGGAGGATGCATATACTGGAGTTGGGGTAGGGTGAGTGGGTGCACCAGAACTAGGTGGTGTCACACCAGGGGGGTAATTCTGAGCACCATCACTTGATGGAGCAGTGCCTGGAGGAGGGATCGGAGCTGCTGCGGGTGGCGGTGGAGGAGGATACTGCACACCATATGAAGGTGGGGCTGTCTGACCTGGTGCAGGAGGTGCAGGATTGTATACGCTAGAGCCTGGTGGCGGCGGAGGATACGAAGCATATGGTGGCGGGTGTCCCCATGGAACTGGAGTGTAGCTCCCTGGTGGTGGAGGAGGAGGTGCCCCCATGTAAGATTGGGAGGAATAGCCACCAGAAGCAGCATCTGTAGAAGGATATGGCGGTGGTGCTGACACCGCGGGTGCCGGCTGTGGAGGCTTGCCTGCAACTCGAACTGCAATAACTCTGCCTTCGAGATGGTGGCCATTCATTGCAGCGATTGCTGCGTTAGCCTGTGAGACATCTGAATACTTCACAAATCCATATCCTTTGCTATGGCCAGTGTTTCGATCCTTGATCACCTTAGCCATGACAATATCCCCGAATTGTGAAAACAGGCTAATCAGTCCTCCATCATCCATTGTAGGTGGCAAGTACCCGATGTACAGATTTNGTCTCGTCCTAGTCTTTCTTGATACCATTGGCCCCAGTGGCAGCCGCACCACCAGCAGCAGACCAAGGTGGGTTACTCATACTNACCAGCAGAAGTGCCACCGTTACCACCACTTCCTGTAAGAGCCAGCATCGGACCACCAGATTTTGTCATGGACTCAGGTCCACTCCCACCACCAAGCTCAGCCAAGAAGTTCTGGTACTCATCATCCATCTTCTTCCCAGACGTGCCCTTGACAGGACAATCAATTGTTGGATGCCCACCATCACCACAGATCTTGCACTGCACATCACTCTTAAACGTGGTCATCTTATTGGGGCACGCATACTGCCGATGATCAGGTTCCCCGCATGTCCTGCAAAACTCGTCATCCCTAATTGTCCCATTGAGCGCTGCAAGCTCCCGGAGCTGCTGCCGCTTGTGCTCATTCAGCACCTCATCCACTGGTGTGAGCAGCTTCTCCACCATACCAGCAGCGGCATCCAGCGCCTCCTGAGTGTCAGCCTCAACAAGCACATGAAGGTCCTCGTTCTCACTGGGATCCGGCTTGAGGTCCCTCTTCTGCAGCAGCTTCCCTTCCTTGACACTGCCCTTCCCCCTGATTACAATCTTCGCGCCAGTTTCCTTCTCCATACGCTTTTGTGTGTTGCCACGCGGGCCGATGATGAGCCCAATAAAATTATACCCGGGGTACTCCTTCATGGGGATGTAGAGCTTCTTCTGGAGCTTAGGCGGGCGGTAGTCGGAGGGCGGCTTGAAGGCAGGATTGCGGCGGATGAGCTGCGAGATGATCTCCTGCCTCTCGCGGTTGAGGCGCTCCCTGGCGCGGTACTCGCGGGTGTTGATGCGGATGCCGAGGTTGTCGTAGACGGGCTCGGGCGACGGCGACCGCGCTCCCTCGGGGCGGTCATCGAGCGGAAGGCCCGACTGCAGCAGGCGCGAGATCTCGAGGAGGCGCGCGTTGAGGGCGTGCACCTCGGGATCCATCTCGGCGGCGAAGTCCTTCATGAAGTCCGGCAGCGCGATGGTCGGGCGCAGCTCCTCCTCAGCCCAGCGCGTCTTGCGCTTCCGTCCCCCGGTCCCGCCCTCGCCGCCGGAGTTGTTGGCGGAGTCCTCGTTGGACTGCTCCCAGCGGCTGCGGCGGCGACGGCGGGAGGAGGAGTCCCCTGCGCCCGCGCCGGAGCAATCGCCGTTGTGGTGGGGCTCAGAGGAGGGGTCGCGCGAGGGCTCGGACGAGGCGGCGCGGGTCGGGTCGGAGGATGGCTCGCGCGAGGGGGAGCGGGCTAGGGTTTCGGCGGACGCCATGGCTGCGGTGGGGGAGAGGCGTCTCTGAATTTCACAAATTGAAATTGGCACCTAGGAAAAGTCGCTGAAGAAATTGGGGATTTTCATGGTGTCTGGAGATACACGGAGAGAGGCGGTTGTGTCTGGACCGCGCTGGGCTCTCGATGGTTAGGACTAATGGGCTGACCCGATCTATTTTGCAGGCCGGGGTACACTCCACTCCTCCTTCAGTAATAGGCTATCGGCCCTTTAACAAAGTTGCAGTCCACGAAACTACATGGGCCGTCTTGATTCAGGCTTCTCGGCCTATGTGACCTTTTCTTTCTAATAAACTCAGAAACATATGTCCACATCCTTGTTCCTAACTGATTTTATGTTTGCTTAGTTTTAGTGACAGCTAATTTAAATAGTTGTCAAAAACGCTTTCATCTAGTTTTCTTGTGACCGACTCATCTAGGTTGTATATAGTTCACTAAGCTATGTTGTTTTTGGGCTAGCATATTCCATGTTCTCTTGGTGTGTTAGCATTGCTTGAGCAGTCTGAGAAGTTCCCATGGAGTTATCCCCTCTAACATTTGTGTTTGCGAAGTTCTAGTAGCAGGAATATTTCACGACACAGAAAAGGTCTACCACTAGTTCTTCTATCAATTTAGTAAGTTGTTTTCGTACGCAAATAGTGCACAACTGCACATGTCTTTTCAAAACACACACAAAAGAAATTGTACAACTTTAGCAAATTGTAAGGCTGAGGTTTCAAGGAATTTATTTGAATTTTGCAACGTGAGTGTTGTAAATGTTTTATAGCATTGAAAGCTAATTGAGCTTCTTAGGTTCATCTAAAGCGAGGTACGTTTGAACGGTCTGTCATATATGTCTCCTGATTGTATTAGCTATGCTTCATCTTGTTCTCTTATCTGGTTAGGAGTCCCACGATTGGATTAGGAAAAATAAGTTGCCTACTTTAACTCGTTTAGAAGAACAATATGGTCACGGACCAATTGGTACTTGATTTCATCACTTCTTCACAAGTTGATAGTATTACACAAGTACTGGCGGATCACTCCATCATGCACATGCTCCATGCGCGCATGCTTGGACCAAATTATGGGCAATTATCGTGCTGCTCAAGACGAAATGATGCACGTAACTGCTTAGCAGATCCGTACATGATTATTTGCATTGCACCAACGAGGTAATGCATTTAACTTGTGTAGGATTTGGTTCTCTTCAAACTTAATTCAACCCAATTTGTGAAGTTTAGCACCACTTGGTCAAGCTACCTACCTATCAAACTTGTACTTAAGCATGACCTGCGAGGCTCTGCGAGTATATTATGTAGACTAGAGACTAAGACTTGGAATTTGGAAATATGTCCTCCCAGTTGAACTTGTTATTAGTTTAGTATAATAACTAATAGTAATCTGAACCTTGACATGCTTTGAAGTTTCTGAAACAAGTGGTTTCTCACGGACCATCTGCAAGAAGTTTTTGCCGCACACAGGCGGCTCAGTTTTTCCCCCTGGTTGTTGGTGACCGGGTATACTGAACGTTTGATCTTTGAAAATCCAGCAGATAAATCAGTATTTTTTTTAGATAATGGGAAGATTTTATTAATCCCAGCCTTGGCTTTTCAAGAAGCTACGGC
>JAZFNS010020007.1:141242798-141255957 GCA_037127165.1 Alloteropsis angusta | reverse complement strand
AAGTTGCTATTGGGAAGCGTGTCTGTGAGAGGGAAACAGTTTTCAATGCGTCAGAATGCGTAAGAATAGGGATGAAAGTTGCCAATCTAAACAGGGTGTTATTTGTCACCCATGCCCCTAGCAGTAGCAGTAGCAGTAGCCCTGCCCTGATGAGCCTGTCAAAAGCCAAGCCAGGCGATACGCAGGACACGCACATGGCACCACCCCATATGCCCATCGGTTCATCGGCGACGCCCTCCTCCGGCCGGTTCTCGTTCTTCCCTCCCTCCCCCTCCAGTCCCGAGAAAAACACCCCAAAACAGTATCGTCGGTAGAGCGTTAAAAAAGGATTCCGCGCGCGTGGCTCGTGCTCGTCGTGCTCGTACCAGGGCAGGGCAGCGCGCGCTCGAAAGAGAAGAGACGCAGGCAGCGACGACACAGTAGAGCACGGATACGATACGGTGGTGACCTTTCAGGCTTTCAAATAGACCAGCACCCACCAGCACGGCAAGCAGGGGCGAGGCGACGCGCGGACCAACGGCGCGGAGGGGCCGGGGTCAGGGTCACTCTCGCCCCTGACCACCACCTCGTGGCAGACACCTGGCTCCATCGGCCCCACCGTCCACGACCTTTGCCATAAAAAGCCACTGCTCCCTTGTACGGCGCTGCGAGCTGGGGAGCTGCCCTCTACCCCTACCCTACCCTACTGCTGCAGTGCAGCAGTGGTGCTGGCGGCCGGGGCGTCCTCATCCGCGCGCCCGCCCAGGCCTCTCTCGTCTCGTCGTCGCCATTGGTTAGTTTATGCATCTGTTCCATAAATAGTACTAGCCAGTTGCTCACTGGTCCTTTGCGCAAAGAGGAGCTACTGCTAAAAAGATACTGCTCCGCTCCTACGACGAACGAGCAGCGGCCGGACCGGCCGGACTGCTCCGCCGACGCACGGCCGCAGATCTGCACCTGTAAGCAATTGCTGTTGTGGCTCTCCCGGCCCGGCCGCCGCTAGGGTTCCCCGCGATGAGCTGCTTGACCTTTCCTTTTTTTTTGGGTTTGGTAGTCGGTCAAACTAACCATATATGTGGCTTGCGCCCCGGCCGTGGCGGTGTGTGGCGGCGTTGCTGTTGATTGGCTGCAGCGGCGCCGGTCGCGGTCGGGCGTGGAGCGGGGAAGGACGACGATGGCGGGGAAGAGGGAGCGGATAGCGATACGGAGGATCGACAACCTGGCGGCGAGGCAGGTGACTTTCTCCAAGCGGCGCCGGGGGCTGTTCAAGAAAGCCGAGGAGCTCTCCATCCTCTGCGACGCCGAGGTCGGCCTCGTCGTCTTCTCCGCCACCGGCAAGCTCTTCCACTTCGCTAGCTCCAGGTAAACGTCGGTCGTTCCATCTAGCCCCTGCAGCCGTTCTTGGTCTGTCGAGCCGCGCTTGGGGCTTCAGATTTCTTGTTTGGGTCCTTACAGCTGCTCTAGGGTTTAGATTGATTTGAGCTGCATCTTGGCACTGAATGCCCTAATCTCGATTCCGTATTTATCTTCTTTGATTTTTAGTCCGAATTAATTAATCGATTAATTCCAGACTTAGAAACCTGATTCCACTATTTCTTGAGATGGGGGATTCTTGCCTTCCAACTTGAGCATCTGTCTGACCCGCTCTCTCTTTTCTAGGACGACCAACTTGTGTACGGCGTGCGGTTGTTTTTTTGTGGATTGATATTTGATGGTCGATATTTGAATGTATCAATTCCTACTGTTAATTCTTATACTTTTTTATGCCTCCAGATAGTAAAAACATAGCCTATTAACTTTGTTTGAAGATTTACAAATTCTAACTTTTTTCTAGATTAATGGAGAAAGTTTTTGCTTGTTCACTCGAAGTTCGTCCTTTCCCCCATTATCAACAGTTACAGTGATATTGATTTTTTGACTCTTCATTTCTCNCCCTAAGCGGCACTTTCGGTTTCTAGATCGATTATTCTTAAGGTGTCCTTATCTAANTTTTTTTTTGCAGAGATTATTCGTAATCTTTATTTGGAGGTCCTCGCCTATTCTTGCTGGGATAAATGATTTTCTTGCCAAAAAACATTGTTCATTCATGCACCAGACATGTAGATATGCTCTTTATTTCGACCACTTAAATGATTTTTCTGTGTATATTTTTCTTCTATTGAAACTTGAAATAGACAGATGGACGGGTTTTCTTTTGGCAGTGCGTGTGACCAGCTAAAACAGATTCTTTTTGAAAAGTACATGTCACAGGTCGTCGTTCTGATCTGCAACTAAATCTTTTCTCTACCTTTTCTGTGCACGTTGCTTCGATTTCCATGTTTCTTCTATTGCTGTTGTTCTAGCACGCGTTTACATTTCTTTTGACTTCACTGGTTTGTCTTTCTAAAATAGCTTGGTCAATCCTACCTAGAAAATGCTTTGTGCTAGTTAGTCAGGTCTATTTCCACATGTATTCCAGGCTTACCAGGAAATGCCGTGGAATGTTCATGTGCTTCCATGATTGACATACTTTGCAACCATCAAATAGTAAAATAAAAATGATACCTCATTTTCTCCTTGGTTGTCGCTGTAAGCTTGCAAGGTACTTATATCACGCTTTTTTTTATTCCAAGGTTAATTTTTTCTACATTTCTTCATTATAAATAAATAACAAGATAAAGCGGACATGCGAACTTCGACATGCTTAAAATACTTTGAAATTCAAGTTGCACGAAATTTGTGCAGCAATGGCATAGATGATTAATTTGGGTGTCATACTTAGTTTAAAACATTTTTTTATGACAACAAGGTTAGAAACATATATACTATGTCTTCAATAGTTGAGTTAAAGTATCCAATTTGCATAGAGGATAGTAAATGTTGAAGTACACGATCAATATATGTTGATACTTTTTTCTCATCTTTTTAGGTCGAACATATATGGTAGTACAATGATCTTGACTCAGGCTCTGGATCGAAAGTTCTAATGTGAATAAAAGATTGGTTCGTTTGGACTTTGAAATCTTATTAGGCCAGTTCCAATGCACTGTCTCATTGCATTTTTACAAAGACTAGAAACTAGGTAACTGTGCCAGTTGAGATTTATGGGGATGAAACTTCTCTCGTATATATGAAACTTCAATTTCTCTCTTCTCTGCAACATCAGAAAAAAATGATGATGTGGTATAAAATTTAATGCCCATAAATTCTTCATGAAACCCTATTGATCCATACTGGCCTCAGTGCTAAGGGTGTAATAGTATCTAATTTATGGGTGTGTTTAGTTTTCTAAAAAAAATTCACATATCACATCGATCAAAGAGAATTTTACATGCATGGAGTACTAAATGTGTATTAATGACAAAACTCATTCTATAATCCTTGGGTAACTTTACGAGTCAAATCTAATGAACCTACTTAATCAATAATTTACAACAGTGATGCTACAGTAACCAACCGCTAAACATAGATTAATTACCATCTAATTACCTTCATTAGATTTGTCTCGCGATTTTCAGGCGAGATATGTAATTAGTTTTATTCTTAGTCTACGTTTACTACTCCTAATTGATAAGATTCTTTTCGTAATTTTTTTCATCGAACTAAACACCCCATAGTAAATGTGAAGTGAAGTCTTTACTAGTTTGGGCAGCTCTGCATAGTCCACAAATCAAGGCTATAGCTATAATGGGCCTTTAACTATGTCATTAGGCCAGTTTCAATGTAGATTTTATGTAGAGTTTAATGCCATAAATTTTACTGATATGACAAAGAGAGAGAATAAGAGAGTTTCATGGGATGAGAGGAGAGTTTATCCCCATGAAACTCCTTTGGCTTACATAGCTAGTATTCAGAATGTGCACTGAGACTGGCCTTAGCATGAAGCTTACCAATGCATTGATGTGTGTTAGGAATTGATCGATGTTGCAAAAAAATAAACTAACTAAACCAAACTTATTTTTTAAATAATACTAAACCAAACTATTTATAGCTAGCAGGTTGAAATATACTGCTATTGCCGATTAAGGTGAAAACAGTTGCCGGAAAAGATCAGCAGTGGTACGCGCCTAGAGTACGTTGTCCTATTTGTCAGCACGTACTACAGTCAAAAGGGGGAAATTACTACTAGTATATCTGTTTTTCTCCCGCAGAAATGCATTCACAGATAATATAGTCTAGTCTTTTCATGTGTGGCACACAGTGACTTTTAGATCACTGACACTGTGCATGACATGATTCATCAGTATTGCTGGGGTAAAAAGATCGGCCTACCTTCGGGTGGAATTTGTGCATCGGATTTCGTTCCATATTTGCTTGAACAGTGGATGTAAAAAATTAGCTCGTCAGGAGGGTTGCATTGATGTAATGCTGCTGGTCCCGGCTGGGCGGTCTGGTGTGTGAAGATACCACGAACACATTTTTTCTTTACTTTCGTAACAAGGTCACTGCATGTAAATATATATAACCTTCTTCAGCCAAGCGTTTTGTTTTAGGTATTAAAAATTTGTTGCATGCAAGCACGATATTAGGTTTACATGGGCGTGTTTTCATTTCTGAAAGACAAAATATTAATCTTAGAATTTAGAAACATCAGATCTGCTAATAATAAAAAATCACTTATTTGCCTATCCTTGCAGTTGCATATTAAAATTTAGTTTAACTCTGATTATAAAAACGATTTATTTGCTGCATTTCTTCTAGCAACGGTTACTAAGTCATGAGGCTTCTCGCTGTCCTGTACGTAGTTGCATGAAGTTTAGGCCTGAACCTGTGAACCAAGCGCCCCGGGTATCCATGCATGAAATATCGACGGTGACACAGCTATATGATGAGCACGGCTTTACTTTATATATGTTTTCTAGAACAATAATGGTTACTGAGACAAATTGCTTTGGTACAAGCAGTAGGTCAATACATTATTTTATTTTCATGCTGTAGTCTGACCTGTTGGTTGTGCCCCATTTTTTTCTGAAGCATGAAGCAGATCATCGATCGGTACGACTCCCATTCCAAGACGCTGCAGAAGTCAGAAGCACCGTCCCAGCTGCAGTCACATGTGAGCAGTGAGCTAAACTGGATTCATGCTGTAGTTGCCATCGGGCGCATTTGCTCCANNNNTATCAAAACATGCCCAATACTTTATTTGGAACTCACTTCTCTGCTAAAAAAAACTATAGTTTACGAGCCAGTTAAAATGATTCATGTTTGAATTTTTAATGAATCATAGTCATATTTATGGATCTAAATAACTTTATTATAAAAATAAATTATGTAATTAATCTAGTGATATTATAAACATTGATATTTTTTATCTGCAAGGTCAGTCTTAGTGCAAAGCTCCATTGCACAGTTACCTAAAGTGAGTACTAGGNTAATGAGTTTCGTGGGGATGAAACGTGTCTCTCATCTGATTAAATCCTCTCTATTGATTACCTTGTCAAGTCAACAATTTTGCTGATGTGACATTAAATTTAATGTCATAAAACTCTCGTAAAACTCTCCATTAAAACCGGCCTAATTGCTTAATACTAAGATATAAAATATAACATTGTGCTAGAGTTGCATTATTTTTACGACTAAGAGAATACATGATTAAGATTTGTTGCATATATGCTAGGTGGATGACAGCACTTGTGCAAGACTAAGGGAGGACCTAGCCGAAGCAAGCCTTAAACTCAGGTGAACATCTAGTTAATCTTGTTAGGCACAAAAACATGCTTGAAGTGTACGGTACTACCTAAATTATGGTCATTAATTTGGTCGCCGTTAATTTCCTAGTACAGGCAGATGAGAGGGGAGGAGCTCCAGAGGCTGAGCGTCCAACAGCTGCAAGAGTTAGAGAAGACCCTCGAATCCGGCCTCGGCTCTGTACTCAAAACCAAGGTATCTGATACACGTGACAACAGCATCAGACTGTACAGTAATGTATACAGTAACCATTTTCTTCTTCCCTGTCAAAATTGTAGAGCCAAAAAATCCTCGACGAGATCAACGGTTTGGAGAGAAAGGCAAGCATAACTCTCTTCTCAAACTGCTTCAGTTTTTTTATTGGAAAAACAAGGTGCTTCATTTGCCTCAGGCAGGACTAGGCTAGTCTGCAGCAGTGCAGCTTAGTCAACTGTATGGAAAACTTCAGAGCAGCTCTAAAGACTCAAGAGTCAACATGCTACTAAAAGATGCAGCTGAAATCTTTTACATTTGTATTCAGTCATCTTCTGTTTCCCGCCTCCTGAGTTCTGACAGCTTCATTTGCGCTTTCAAACAGAGAATGCAACTGATCGAGGAGAACTCAAGGCTAAAGGAACAAGTAAATTACTGTCCTCTCTTGCGTGAGGTTTACATTATGCTCTGCATCTGTTTGCAGTGACACCTCCGTTTAAGCTGTGGTGGTCTGAAGCTGCAGGTAACACGGATGGCGAGGATGGAGGTGCAGCTCGGCGCCGATTCAGGATTTGTGTATGAAGAAGGGCAGTCATCTGAATCCGTGACCAACGCATCCTATCCGCGCCCACCAGCCGACAGTGACGACGGTGGCTCCGATACTTCGCTCAGGCTCGGGTGAGTTCAGAGTTCGTGCCCGGCAAACCACACGTCTGACACCTTGTTCATAATGCACATGGGAGTAGCCCTTACCATATGAATCTGCATACTGCAGGTTATCACTCTTCAGCTCCAAGTGATGGAACGGAATTGTTCTGGATTAGTGACGCCAATGCCTCTCCATTGTGAATTCAGGATTGAGAAGCGACCAAAGCGTCGCATCAAAATAAGAGGCATTATCGAGTGCTGGATGATGTGTGTTCTGAATGTGGCTTGCTTTTGTTATACAGCATGGTAATAAAGAACGGGTTTCCCTCTTGGATGGATGTTTACCTGCAATCCATGTTCTGTCCTCTGTATTGAGTGCTCGTAATTCCCTGCACTTCATATTATGTTATCTGCAATCCCAGATTTTGTTTTCCTTCATGCAATCCAATGCAAGGTCATCGTGCAGATTTATTCCAATCCCTGCAAATAACCTTCAGCACTTCTGATTTTCGCAAGATCATCAGACATCTGTCAGATGATTTGGATCACTCTTTGCAGCAGAAAGAAACATGATACGAATGTAACAAGCAAACACGGTTGAATTTGCTGCAAAAGTAACCATATGTTAGTGAAAGCTGCAAAGATGTGACTGAAGATGGCAATTCTCAGCATTCGCAAAGGGAACTTTCTGCCTAATCCGCACGTGCTACATAAGCGCGCATATTTGGCATTAACGAATGAGACATCCACTAACATGCATTCAAGCATCTCGAATAAAAAACATTCAAGCACGTCCCCTGCTTTATAAAGGAACATACTTTCTTTCATGTCTGCAGCTGATAGTGAGAAGAGACATGACACTTTGGAATCTTTAGCTGGGGCCTGGAGGGAGGCTAATCATGTTGCGTATGAGAGAGATAAAAAGGCCAGGACAAGATGCTAATCAGGTAGCGTATGAGCGATAAAAAGACCTGGGCAAAGCTTGTTGGCAGCAATTGGATGGTTTCTGTTTCTCTGAATTGTAATCGCCTGAACCAAAAAATGCAGTCAGATCTTCATTTCTCTGACATTTCAATCAGACATAGTTTAATGAAGTGGTGAAGATAAGCGTCAATTTTAATCTGCTTTGGTTTCTCTAGCTTTTAAGTTCTGTATATGCTGTCACAAATTGCCAACAGAGACGCATGGTTAGTAGAAACGCAGAGCGCAGGGGTGCATGCAAGACGCAACGGCAAAACCCGGGTCAAATTATTTTAAGGTTTTCTCAGCTCATTTTATTCCATAACCAGTTGCTACATCAGACGGCGGCGATCCGCGGCCGCGAGACACGGGCGGTGCAGACGATGGCTTCATCATGAGGGTCTGGGGCTCTGTAGCGAACAAGCTATAGGAGGCCCCTTCAGAAGCAGCGGGCATCTTGCATGGCGCCGAAGCGTTCCTTGCTATCCCCACAAGGTTTGCAGGTAAATGGTCTCCCCATATGTCGTATGTAAAGTCTTTCTTTAGACCGGCACCCTGGCCGTTCTTCACGGTCACAGCTTTGTCTTTCACCAGATTGGAGCCAGGAGCACGAGCATGTGGTGCCATTGGGGAAGAAGTGGCCAACAATGGTGAGCGCCATGCGTTGGGGCTCAGTGCAGAAGCTGAAGGTGATGTGGTTCCAGGTGAGGCTGAACGCGAGCGAGGCTGCTCCTTAGCGACTTGCGACCAAGTTTTCTTGTCACGGTTAGTGCCAGCTGATGATGTGGTTGCCTCAGCATCGAATCCAGTCTCAAGTCTATTTTGATGCTTCAGCTCTGAAGGTGCCCCAGAAAAAGACCAACCTTGTTTTGGGGTTGAACTCTGTGACAATGGTGAAGATGGTGTTGAGTTCCCACTGTGGCTGCTAGAAACCTCAAACTTCCCTGCCAGTCCTGCACCACCAACTTTCCGCTTCCTTCGTTTCCCTTTGTCTCGAGAAATCCTGATAGTGAGATTTTCACTAGTTTGTGGAGCTTTTCCTGTGGCCTTGTCTTCTACTGAATTAACTGGGGACATGGATACAGTCGAAGTTGTATGCAGTTGTTCATCTGGATTGTTCCTGTCATTTGTACTCTTGGAGTTATCAGTAACACTGGCAGGGTGTTTCTCAGCAAGAGCTTCTTCAGTTCTTCTGTGTTCCTTTATGGCCCTGTGTACAAACCACAAAGGATCAAACTAAGTTAATGTAAAATTAAAGTGCACTTGGGGAAAGTAGTGGCACTGGTCAAAATTTACCTCGACTTTTTGCTGCTTTGGTGAAGGAAAGAGGGCTTAAGAGTCTTGCTAACAGTACTTTTACCCTTCTCCTCAAAAAAAGTACTCTTCCCATCATCAATTTTCGTATAATGATCTTGAGAGCCTGATGTCAAAGTATGTGGGGCATATCGGACAAAGACCAGAACAAGCAGTGTTAAAGCTCCAAAGAAGAGTATCAACAGCTTCCAATGAGCGGATCTAAGATATGACTTTCTGCACTGGTTAAGCATGCAGACTGGAATATTTGCAGTCATAGGGATCGGAAAGATGCCAGTAGTCATGACCAACTCAAGATCTCTCTGAACCATAGCTGAAGAGAAATCAGCTTGGAAAGAAATGAGCATTCTTTTTGATTCACTTGGGGCTAGGCTAAATCCTTTGCAATTGTCCACAGCAAACCCATCCACACCACAATCAGCTCCTGAAATTTTAACCTTTGTTACTTGAAGAGGAAGGTCACCGCTGTTTTTAACATGTATCTCCTTGGTTAATTGTTGACTGCACAAAGAACTTGGGACCTCTTGTTCGATCATTACTGATTTATTCTGAGCATTGGAGCCAAGGTTAAACTCCAGCTTCCAGGCAGGTTCATATTCCTCTAAAAGGACAATAGATTGCCGTCCGCCATATGCCCTAAGTGGCACCATCTCCACTCCTGACATGTTGTTTCTGATCAAAACCATGCTTGACCACATGCAGCGATTCGAGGGCCGGAAGACAATAGGACCAAGCAAAGCAGTCTCCAAAGGAGCAACATGGGCCTCAGTGATTGCTGCATCACTTAACGAGAAACCAAATCTAGTCTCAGTTGAGTTAATCTCTGGAGATTTGCTTGAGAAAGTGAGTTCACATACATCAGTTACAGTTTTGCACTGGTTTATGATTTCCTCAGAGTTCACTACCAACTGCATGGCTGCATGCTCCAGGCTTGGGTTATGAACCTTTAACCATTGAGAAAACTGTGAACCAATTTGTACAACAGGAAAAATCATTTCATGATCCATAAGAACAGAAAACCCATCACTTGTTCCATGAGATCTCCATTGTCTAAGTACTGTATCATCAGCTTTGATTCCTCTCATGACAGTTGGCTGCAAATCATTTCATGCAATTAAATCAGTACAATTACAAGCAAAAGGATATATATGCACAGATGCATAACCCACTTGAAATAAGCAATCAAACAGCGGTCGAACTTAAGCACACGAACAAAAAAGGTGCACAGTTGGAGACAAAATTCAAATTCAAAGAAACAAATCAACTACTCGAACGGCACTCAAGTTACCACTGGTTGCATCGAGCTTAGGATCAGATTAATCAATTACTAGTTGCAGCACAAAAATAAGTATTAAACATTACTAATAAACACTTTCTCTACAACATCAAGCTGTTCATTTAAAATAACTGATCAAGAGTTAAGACTCAGTGGTAGGCATAGAACATACTCTCTTCAGAAAATACAAACCAAGCTCCAGATGAGTAAATCTAGCATACCAATAACTCGCCAATTAAGCATAGAATTGACACCATGTAGTTTCATGCTACAAGATAAAGACACCACAGGGACATGGAAGCTATGCGATGTATTATGTGGGATTGACATGAAAGGGGAGAGAACAAAACAGTGGGCTAGATAAAACTATCAAACAGCATAAGGTGTATTCTATTCATACTAGGCCATATGTCAAATACAAATCCTACTAAGCATTTAGCACTTCAATGGGAGGCATTTAATATCAACTGAAGCAGAGGGTGCTATTCCTTGTTGGAAAAAATGTGTAAGGAGGAATACCTTCACGTTATGCAAGTCTTTTATTTGCAGCATGCTGCCTAAAGTTCTTGTCCTTGCATTAGAAGAGATCTCTTTCCCATATAATTGTCTGGCAAACGGTCCATCAGACTTAGCAACAATAGCATTACTTGTATAGGAAAGAGATGCACGTGCTAAATCTTTGCACGGTATTATGATTGAACTACCAAGGGTACTGTTGGTTTCTACCACTATGTTGCAGCTGTCGAATGAAATGTCCTCTGGAACTGAAGAAATATATCTTACTGCAGCTATATCTGTTACAGTATCAGGAAAGAGTATCAAACCATTCAGGTACTTAACCTGAAAGATCATTGGGCCATTTCTGTCATCCTCTGTAATACCTACAATCCTCAGCAGCGTTGGTGCATCATTCCGTAAAGAAAGTGAAAATATCGACCCGCTTTGATCACAAGTCGATATATGCTCAAATGTGACAGAAATTAAGCCACTGGAATCATAGTAGGTTCGCGTATGCACCTCTAGCTCAATAGGTGTTACAAAAGTATGCATTGTACCAGGAGTGCAATTGCGCATTTTCAAGCAGATAGCACCAAACATCTTGCCTTCAGAAAGAGCTTGCAGTTTTAACTCCATAACAGTGTTCACCTTAGAAGGAAGCACCGCCCATTGATCACTAGGCCTAATATGGATCAGTGGCCATCCAAGTTCTTCACTGCTTGCTGCATACCAGTTGCTACTCGAAGAAGATAGCTCCAATGCTTCATCAAATGGGCCTAGTTGGCAAACAAGGTGAGAAGAATACCTTGTGCTCTCCAATGACGACATCCAAATGGCCACTTCCTCAACATAGAGAGTATCATCATATGGATTGTATATCGACAAGTTCCTCTCTAGCTGTCCACCTATTACAACATCTATCCCAGTCAATGGCAGTATCTGATAGGGAGAACTGACAGCCATGCCCTTTGCATGTATAATAAATCCACCAAAATTTGTCTGCAGAACCAGATGTGCTGATGAAGAGCCCAACAACTTTGGCAAGAAAACGAAGGTGACTGTGGCATTATCCCCTGGCTGCAGCTCCAAATCCTCATGACCATATACATAGAACTGGGGGTCAGTGCTGAATGGCTCATACAGACGCAGGGCACTGTCGTTGTTCAAATTCACCACGGTCAAGGTGGCCGTGGAGGCGGCATACAAGTCTCTCCTCCCCCAATCCAGCACCGGCGGGTTAATCGCCACATCCATCGACAAGGAACTCTGAAGGCCACTCGGGTCGACATCTGCGGCCGTGCCATCCGACTCCATCGGCGCCCCGGCTGATGACCGCATCCAATTGTCAGGCACAAGCGGCGCCTGGCATGACGCTACATTGTACCTCACAGCAGCATCGCCGTCTCGCCCCAATCCATTGCGCGCCCGGGTGAGCGTCGTGTCAGGAGAAGAGCAAGTCACCACGCCGCCGCCGCCGGACACAGGGAAGCCCAACGGCGGAACCGACGGTCCCCACTCCCTTGACACCTCCAAATCCGGCGCCTTGATGCCATCCTCGCTTGCAAGCAGTGTCTGAGCCACCAAGGACGAGAAGCAGAAGGCGCTTTGGTCTGCACAGGAATCCCGGAAGCCGAGACAGCGACCGTCGCCGTCAGCCCCATCACTCTCCTCGGCGCAATCCGCCGCCGCCGCCGACTCCGAGAAAGCAAGGAGCACCAAGGTCAAGCAGCACAGCGCAAGCAACAAACCCCTGCAAGAAACCCAGCACGCCGCAAAAGAATCAACACATCGCCGCAGTTGATCGCCGAATAGGGAAAGTGGCGGCGAACTGCAGTATATCGCCGAATAAAACCTCAGGAGAATCAAAGAACACATACGAACATACAGGGGAAAAACCCGATGCTTTTGAGCCTGTTCAAGCACGGATCAAGCTTGAGCTACCGAACACAAGGAAAGAATCCAGAGAGAGGGGAAAAGGCAGAGCAGTTCGTTGGCTTCAGATTGCTAGAAACCGGCAAAAAGGATGAGAACAGGAGTTGGAGAAGAGGAACTTACCCGGTAGAGGAGGAGCAGGAAGGCGCCGCCGGCGAAGAGCGGTGGCGGCGGCTCCTCATGGCGAAGGAGCCAAGCGGCGGTCGAGACTTCACTGTGGTGACCATGGGAATCCACGGAGAAAATGGAAAAGAAAGAAAAATATAGAAAAGGGAGAGGAGGGGGAGGGAGCGACAGAAACAGGCAGCGGGGAATGAAAAAGGAAGGGAGGCGAAAAGAAAAGATGGAAAACAAGTGAGTTGGGTGTGGGTTGGTTTTTTCGGTGCCTAAAGGAAAATTGGAAGTCTGAATGGACCGATTTGCCCCTAGGCATCCAACCGAGTACACTGTTTAGTGATAACTTTGTTCACACATTTTATACATAGGGTGTGTTTTGTTTGATACTCTCAACACGTCACAACTCGGCAACTCGCCGTCTCTAGTATTTGCTTGCAGTTGGTTAGCGCGGAGCTCACGCCAAATTTCCGGCTACCGGACGTGCACAGAGCCCAGCTGTTTTGCTCATATAACCGTGTTTGGGAGCATGTCACACGGAATCTCGTCCGAGGAACCGTCACTTCCTTCACCATTGGC
>JAZFNS010020007.1:139842267-139852629 GCA_037127165.1 Alloteropsis angusta | reverse complement strand
TCAAATTTTACAAACTTTGACCAATAGTTAGTTAAATTATATGCACATTTAATCAATAAACTTTATACCAATATATTTGTATCCAAAGAAATTTTGAAACGACATTGAGTGTTTCATAATTGACAATATACTATAAGAGTAATTAGGAGTCAAAGTTTACATCGAATGACTTTCTCCAGTCAAAATATGTCTATCATTCTTGGACGGAGGGAGNTACGTGTTAAGGCAGGTTCGCCAAAAAAAACCAGTCAAAGCTCCGCTTCTCCCAAATCCTTAACGGGTCCGGGCCCGTTAACATAATGGCAGTGGGCCGTAGCGCGCGAGCCGAGATTCCTCTTGCCGGGCGCGGCTAGGGCTCCGATAGGAAGCTACAATGGCGGCGGCTGACGCCGAGACGGCGGCGGCGCTGCAGGCCGAGGTCAACGCGCTGCGGACGCGCCTGCAGGTGTGGAACCCTAGCCGCAGCCGTGGATGGATTTTGCTTGCTATCTTCGCCTAATTGCTTTTGGTGGGTTGGGTAATTTTTATTTTTCTTCCTCAAATGCTGGGTTGGATGCGGCTAGGAGCTGGAGACGGAGAATAGGAGGCTGGCCAAGATTGCTTCGAGCTGTACCTGCGGATCAAAGGTGACGCTCTTCACTTCCTTTCACTCGGCTTCAAAGATATGCAGACATGAGGGACTTTAGAGCGGCTTCGTTGCTTAAACCTTGCAGACACGACGGAATTGGCAAGCTGATTACTTGTTTGTTTACAATCTTATACCATGTTAACGTTTTGGTGGATAATATATTGTGTGAGTTACCAGTACAATTTGCAATGCTTGTTCCTTCCGTAGTTTACTAGCTGGAAAATGGAATATTTGTACTTTTGTTGTTTTCTTCTTTTAGTTGATGAAAGAACAAGCATAAGACATTTGTGAGGAAATATTGCCACTACCTATAAGGATTCAATTAGCTGCAGAGGGTGAAATTGCTGCAATGGCTTCATGTGAGCTAGTGATAGCCTTGCCTTCAGGTTTTTGGCAGAAAAGGGATTACTCATGGTTGATTTTCTGTCTATAAATTGTTAGAACATGTTAATATTGGCTTTCTGTTGTGACATGCTAGACTCGAGGAACTGGTGCTCCCTCCGTCCCATGATGAGTGCAATTCTAGTTTTGTCCTAAGTCAAACTATCTTAAGTTTGACCAAATTTCTAGATAATAGTATCAACATCTATAACACCAAATAGGTATATTATGAAAATGTATTTCATGATGAATCTAATGATACATATTTGGTGTCATGGATGTTGACATCCTTCTCTATAGATTTGGTCACACTTGATAATTTGACCTAGAACAAAACTAGAACTGCACTCTTCATGAAACGGTGGGAGAATTTGCTGCCAGAGATTACATGCAAGAAGGAAAGATCCAATTTTATATGTTGGATATGTGTCCTCAATCTTCCCCATGACCTGTGCCATGATTATCTGAAAATGAATTTTGACTATCTCGGTGGCAATCCTCAACACTACACGCCTACCCATTTAAATTTGTGGAACTCAAGCGTGACATATCATGCACACAAGATTCAAACAATACTTTAGGACAATTCGTTTGCATAAGTAGGATTTAAATTATCTTGATGTCAGCATCATTTTCTATTATGTACCAGGAGGACAGTGTTGGGTCTGTTGCACTTGTCAGTTCATGTTTATATGTGTGAAAGTAACCCAGAAGCATGACATAATGGGAATATTCAACAAAGTAGCACTTTGGAGCAACCCTCAATTTGAACACACAGTAGTATCGACTGAAAATGAAATACATGTTTTCAAACAAATTCTTATCTGATCTAGTTCATTTTTTTTTTCAAACGAGAGATCTAATCAATATATTACCTTTGACCTACAGTGCAACATAAATGTGGAAGGCAATGGTTTGCCTGATGATTCAAGGAAACGTAATAAAAGAACAGGTGCTACTGAAGATACGGCAATTATACCTATTTTAGGATGTTTCTTATTATGATAAGTGATGTTTGCATTCATTTTCACAATTGTCCATATCGTGGTTGTTTTCTAGGTTTCCTTTTCCCGTGATTTTTCAGAAACATTAACTATATTACGACTATTTTGTAGAATTTCACTGCAATGTTCTGTTTAATTCACAGATCGCCAGGGCGAGATTTTAAGTCACTGCTCAAAGCGACTAGTTGCTCTCAAAGTCATGTACTTTGGCCAGAGGTGTGTTATGCTCCTAACAGAACATGATTGCTTGATTTATCTTGCTCATGCATTCTTCTATTTTTAAATTTTAAATTTGGAGTTGATAAACATTGCTTCTGTAGTTTCTGATGATTTTACTATTCCATTAGAATCGTACTACTCTCTGATCAAATGGAAGCAAATTAAATGCTGAATACACAGTTTGTTCGTCCTAAAGTGAATCTCATCAACTTTTGCCTGTACTATAAAACCGTTGATATACAATGCGGTTACTAAACTTCTTAAGTTTCATCCCAAACGAATAAATATTAAATAAACCCAATGTTCAATTTCTGATATTGGAACATATTTTTTCTTAAAATTTTTGCTCTGTTCTTAGCCGGTTAACTTGTATGGTTGTATAACTTGTGACCTGGCTTTGCCTGTTCTTGTGCAGATTCTATGGCTTTTCTTCAGAAGGTAACACGGAGCCAACAGTTGAGGTAATTTCCCCGAGGGCTATTTGCTTTGCTATTTTCAAAGTCTTGAAAGTTTCCTCAAGAAGCTCTATCTTTATGCTTTTCAGTCTGAAATATTTAAAGCTCTGGAAAGAGCAAGGATTATGGTTGGCAGTAGAAAAGAATCATGTTATTCAAGATGTGGAAGAACTGACAAAGGAGTTTCTGCTACTGGACAGGTAGCAGCAAAATCACAGGAAACCATATCTATTGAATAAAAGCTTTGTTATTACAGGTCGTAGGAGTAATACTACGTAACATGGCAAATTCAGATAAAGTGACTTGTGCTGACATCACTTAGTTCTCCCTTCTTTCCTTTACATACATAGTCTTGTAATTCTAGTATCCAAAATGCAATTTGATTTCAAATTGTATCAAACATTGTTACACATTCTTGGAGATTATATATATTTTTAAAGAATGTTGGTCCGTGATTTAAAGAATGTTGACCTGTATCCGCTTAAAATCGTATCATTTGTTCTTCTACTGTTTTTTTTGTTTGGTATTGTGGTGAACTGCAGTTGTCTGGAACGTGCAGTATGCATGAAAGAGATGCTTTATCCCTTTTGCAACATGCAGGTGATTTCCTTGTATCTACGATCGAACATAAAGGATGTTGGTGGGGACATGATAGATGAAAGATCTGGTATGCTTCTGCGTTGTATGTCTGTAGTGATGTAGCCAATAAGGAATGTAGTGACATAAGTACATCATCTGATTTGTTGCTTAAATGACTTGCAATCTTGCTAAGGGGCAACCTCGATTTCCCCCTGATAGTTGTCTCAATTGCATCTTAGCTTTCCTTAAAATTATTCTGTGTCACTCTTAGATTTTTTGTCCACAGAAATTGATTATGTGAAGGTATTGAATAGAATTCTTCCAGAAGATATACGTGTACTAGGTTGGTGTCCTGTTGCAGCAGATTTTCATGCAAGGTTAGCCCAAATATTATGCTTCACGTTTTTATTTATTCTCAATTTCTTGCAAGAGTAAACATACTGTTTTGCAAACAAGCATATATCTATTCACAAGTTTTAATTCTTAGAGGGATGTGATATATTTCTTCCTTTGCTTTTTTTAACAAAAAGATGGTTAGCTCCCTCTTTCTTTTAATCAGGTTAATATGTCCAGTTATCATACATTGTGCTCTGATATGGCTTTTTGATAACTGGTCAATATTTGATTTTTCTTCTACTGCTATTTGCAGATTCACCTGTTTGGGCAGGGAATATAAATACTTGTTTTGGAAGAGGAATTTGGATATATTGGTATTTACATTACCCTTGATTTCTGTATTTGCTAGATATAAGTAAAGACTTGTCCATATATACTGAGCTACCAACTTTCATTTCCAAACAGGAAATGCAGAAAGCTGCATCCAAATTTGTTGGAGAACATGACTTCAGGAATTTCTGTAAGATGGATGCAGCAAATGTTAGTAACTACAGGCGGCGCATTACAGAATTTACTATTTCTACATGTGAAAAAAGGTTAAATCTACATTTTAGTTGAACAATATTTTCTTTTGCCTTTCAACATGCCTGGGTAAAAATGCATCATATCTTCTAGGTCCAACAATGATGAGCTGTGCTCCATGACGGTCAAGGGTACTGCTTTTCTGTGGCATCAAGTTCGCTGCATGGTAGCCGTGCTATTTCTAATAGGTGAAGGCCTTGAGTCACCATCTGTAAGTTAAACTCGCTCTTAGGCTTTCTTTTGTTGAAGAGTTAATCACTGCATAGATGTTCCCTTTAGGTCCATGAACTGCGAACTCTTGATACTGTTATGGTGCAATGACAGCCACATACTCACATAAGCAAGTTAGAGATCTTTGATCTTGAGTTCTCAAAGTTCATGGATATGAGTGGAACATCCATGCAAGTACCACGTCTAATACTTACCTTTCCTGTGTTTTTTTTGTTATATTACCGCAGGTTGTTGATTCACTATTGGATATTACTAAAACTCCTAGGAAACCTCAATATAAAATGGCAGCTGAACTTCCATTGATTTTGCGATCTTGTCTATTTGATAAAGCAGACTTTATATGTTCATCAGGTTTGTCTTGTTAGACTTTTGGAGATAACTTGAGAAATCATCTTTTGTCAAGAAGTATTGAGTGGATAACTTGCTTCAAGATCTTGATTTGAATATGAAAAGTGGTAGATCTAAATGATTAACTTTTCTGCTTATGCGCAAGTAGTTATATAAGAACTTTTGACCATCGTATTGAGCAAGTTATTTTTAAGAAATAAGTCTATTTTTTTTATAAAGCTAGACTCTACATTGTATTGTCTTCATTATCTGTTCACAAAACCTTTTGTCTTTTGAATGGATATTAATTGTGATGCACTACTATTGCACTTCAGATGCGAGTCGGTTGCTGACTGAGCACTTGAATGATGAATATCATCACTACATGCTCCAAGCTGAAATATTTCACGAGGCGTCATCCTGTTTACCTTTTCCAGGTTCATATAATCAAATATTTTCATAGTTTTATTTGATATCATAATGGTCTAAAAGTGAGATGCCACTGCAGAAACTAATTCTCTGGAAATACTCCAGAAGAAGAGGAATCATATTCCTCTCCTATCACGACAAACAGAGCGTAAGTTTCTATCTTTGTACAGTCTGAACATGCAGAACATTCTTCTGTTGTTATGTTCCCTATGGGCAAACCAATGCTTTATGTCGACCATACCAGTCTCTAGCCGCCTCTTCATTATTCTGGCAATCCATTTTGGTAGTTCTTGGCGAGTACTTCACAACAAAACTAGTCCATTATACATGCATACCTAATTTCTTTTATCTTCCAATACAATGCTCCTCTTGTACTTTCATGCATCTGAAAACTAATGAATTTTCTTATTTCAGCCTCTTATGAGGAGCGGATAGCAAAAGTCAAAACAAAGCTGACTGATAATCTTGAGCAGAGCATCCGCCTTGAATAGTAACGTCTATGTTTTTAAGAGAACAGATGGAATCGTAGAAGATCAGTCCTTGTTAGTGCAGCTTCTTCTGCAACAACCTACAGGTGTGCTGAGATATTTTTTCAATTTTATTTCATTTGCAGAACCATGTCTTCATATCTCCATAAAATTTTAAAGTGGTAAACTATATGCTGCACCGTTTTTTTAGAGTTCATGTGCTGCATAATTTACTTGATTATACTTTGCTAAAATGCAATCTCTTTATGCCTATAGTCACTTCTTAAAGCTTAGCTGGTTCATAATGTGCAGAATTTGATGACAGAGACTTGGATCTGTTTCACATTTGGGAATGGAAAGTTCTAGAGATCAAAATCTAGCCAATTTCATCATTTTAAGATGGTTTTCTACAAGTGATTGCTGCCTATACCAGCCATTCGGGCATTCGGCAGTCATCACCCATCAGCAATTAGAGTGTAGAACATAGACTGGAAGTAGATCTCAGTCCCACTCTGGGGGACGTGTGTTGTGTGCCTTATGGAGAATGCGCCTTGTATTTTGATCGTGTTGTAAACTAGTATACAGATCATGTGATGTTATTCTCACATGCTGTTGTACCAAAACTGTACCATCTAACCCTTGCAAAATGAGGTGGTATGCCCTGTATGTTTTTTTCTTATAAAAAAATGAAAATAAAAACAAAAGAGGTACGAGTTCTAGCTCTCGGTTGGATCATCTAGTTTTGGATGGAGCAACACGGCTTATGCGTGCAAAGGTTACTTGCACTCACATCACATAAGCCGTGTTGCAATCCTTTTCTGTTACGATGGCTAAACACCCCCTAAACAACATCCTTTTCTGTTACGATGGCTGCATTTTACTTGAGGCAGAATTGTAGTTTGCTACAGTAAAATAGCAAGCTTTATTCGGCACTTTGTCAGGCTCATGTGGTGGATGTAAGCTTGTAATGGTGGCTGTTACTGTGTCCTGCAAAGCAACACCGGAATCATGAATGGACGTGCTCTGGGATCGATAAGCATTCTTGCTCCCACGGGCCAACAACAGAGAATGAGAGAAATACCTACCATACCATGGAGAGTAACGCCTTTTCGTACTTTGCATGGTTGTAAGCAATCAAATCTTGAACAGCTTGTGCAAGACTGGTGTCATGACAGCACGGTGGTAGAAAGTACCTTGCATTTTCACAAGTGGAGTTATTCGCACTTTATAGAGTTGAATTATACGGGTGATATTACCAAATAATATTCATTCTTTACCAAATTCTTCTTTAAAGTGAGTTTGGATTTTTTTTTTCTTTTCTTTTTCCTGCCTATAGCCTCCTAGGGCTGTAGTCTTGTATTTTTTCTGCTATATCAATGAAACACGCACTGTCTGTGCGGTTCGTTCAAAAAAAGTTTGGATTTTTTTTAATTAAGATGATCGGTGGTTAGTGGTTGCCTACTGAGGCTATGGGCTAACTCCCTATCTCAATTGGACCATCAGCTTTTTTTTTTACATGAGCAACAAACACAAAAAAGAGGGCAAAACAAACAGAAAAAAAAGAGGGCAAAACAAACACAAAAAAGAGGGCAAAGAACCAAAACAAGAGAGACGAAATGGAAAAGAAGGAGAAGCGAGGAGGGACGAGCAACTGAATTAGGACGAAAGCAACGAAACCGAACGAGGGGGGAGAGGAGGAGGAGGACGACGCCGTACTCGTAGCAGCAGCAGCAGCTGCTGCGGCTGGAGGAGGAGAAGAAACGAGGAGGGATCTACGAGAGGAGCAGGAGGAGAAGAACAAGGCGAACGGAGAGCCCCCGGTCGCATGGAGGCGGCGATGGATCTGATGCGGCGGATGCCGCCGGCCAGCGCGGAGACGGCGCTCAACGCGCTGCTCTCTCTCCTCCCCGACCACTCCCTCGACCTCCTCTCCCAGGTCGACCTCCCGCACCAGGTATCCCCCCTCCGCCGTCACCGTCGGCTCCTCGGTTCGGATAGGGCGCCTCACACATTTGATTTCGTCGTCTTGAGAAGAGAATCGCCCGTGGGGATTGGATGCCCCGCCGGGCGGTGCGTTTCCTTTGGTTGTGCTGTGTTCGTCAACAAATGCGCATTCCTGTGCCTTGCGTCCCTTTGGTTGCTGCCCGTGCATTGATTCGCGTCTGAATCGGGGTCCAATAGAATCGCCCCGTTCCAATCCCGTTTTGAACTTTACAATGAAAATTAATCCAAGTTATACTGCCCCGACGAATGAGTTCCCTTGGGGAATGAATCCTAGTGCGCTATCTCGTTGCCAACGGATAGATTCTTCAGTTCCCTTTGCTCACCTCTCATGTTCTCGTTGCCCCCAGATTCTTACTGATAGTCTGATACACAGGAAAAATGGTGTGTCCTTCGCAGGTTTGCATGGATAAGGAGAGTCTGAAGGAATACATTCTATGCGAGTATAACCGTGACGCTGACTCCTACCGGTCAGTAGCTCTCCATTGGCCCCTGCGATTTCATTTCACTCATGTTCTACATAAGCATAGGAGGGTGTGCCCATTGTAAAATGAAAACTAACACCATCTAAAAATAATTTGGAAACCAGGGAAACAAAAACTAAGAGGAAAATGGAGATGATGCATTATATTCGATTATTTCTTCATTTCAGTATGTGTTGCAAAAAAAAGGTCCATACTGGTGCCTGATCTAGATAAATGCTACCTAGTGGTATGAAACCTAATTCTGTGTGGCATCCGCAATCAAGAAAATTAGTGCCCTGAGCCATTTTGGATGCATTGATTAGTCTGATTCAGTTTGGTAGTTGGGCAAACTTCAAACCCTGTGGGTCTGTTCTGCTTCTTGTTTGTTGATTGTGGTTGTCTCGCAGATCACCGTGGTCGAACAAATATGACCCTCCTTTGGAAGATGGTACGGTTCCCTCTGCAGAGATGAGGAATCTTGAGATCGAGGCAAATGAAGTTTTCGCTGTCTATCGTGACCAGTAAGACTCATTTCATCCTACTGTCTCCTTAAAGCTGCAATGTGAATTAAATGCAACATGAAAGAAGGCTATAATCCATAATAGCATGATTCCTCAATCTAGTATATGAATGAAGATATCTACCATGTGGATGTAAAACAAGTAACAAGATTTTCTGTTAACAAACAGGTACTATGAAGGTGGGATCTCATCTGTGTACATGTGGGAGGATGAAGATAATGGTTTTATCGCATGCTTCTTAATTAAAAAAGGTCTACAAAAATGTTCAAAGTTACCTTGTTTTCTCACTAAATGCTTAACTTGTTTTAATCAAATTTCTGTTTTGTTGTTTCAGATGGACAAGGAACAAGAGGGCACATGCAGATTGGTTCGTGGGATGCCATTCATGTTATTCAGGTGATTCATAGTAACCTTGCCTATAAATGGTCAATTGTTAGACCCTCTGTTTCTTTTCTCATGGTAACCTTGCCCATGAATTGCTGATTGATAGGTTTGTTTGTTTCCTTCTGTGTCTTATTTTTGTTATATTTCTACTTAACAGTTTACAACCTGTGTGATGCTAATAGGTTGGACCTGAAGAAGAAGGAGCGGCACATTACTGCTTGAACAGCACTGTGATGTTGTCATTGACAACAGACAAGAAAGGGTCTGGAACTTTCAATTTGTCTGGATCAATTAGACGGCAGGTTCTGTCCCCTGCTCTTCTGTTCTTTGCTCATGTAGTGTTAAATGTCTTCCAAAAACAAATAGATATCAGACTCTGTGCATGTTGTGTTCACACAAAAAAAAAAGACTTAGGCTACCTATCATGAACTAGTAAAGGTATACTACAATGTTCAAACAGTGAACCACCAAGTTAATTGCAGTCTTGTTAAAGCCAAGGAGACAGATATGAACATGGTAGTAAGCAAACACTGAATCACTCTTGTCATCTTTATAGTACGGAACTATTGTTGGTAAGCTGTTTATCAGCTATGTAGGCATTGTCTGAGGCAACACTTATTTGATTAGAAGCATTACTGAGGTATATACAGATTTGGATGAGCTAATGTGACAAATATCTGTTTCTATTTACAGATGAGTATGACTCTTGCTGTAGGAGATGGCCACCTTGTTAATATGGGGAAAATGATAGAAGAAATGGAGGGGAAGTTGAGAAATTCATTGGACCAGGTAACAGTTTTGCACCGACAATAACAACTTTGGATACCAAGGTCCTCCGACGTCATTTGCAACTTGCAAATTCATTGGTCATCAAACATAATATGGTTGTGGTGGCAGGTCTACTTCGGGAAGACGAGAGAGATGGTTTGCACTCTTCGGCCGCCACCGGAAGTGCTTAATATGAGACTACCCGACAGCTGACCAGTGCATAGAAGTGTCAACTGATTAACAAAGAAAGATACCATGTCTTCACTATTATTTCGCTAGGCGTGGTCTGTTTGTGCTTTTCCTTCTTTATTGTACTTAATATAGCCATTAGTCTGTGTATCCGAACGGGCACCTTGTTGAGGTATCATAGCAGCTTCCTGTCGCCGATTTGTTGTGATTAAAAGAGATTGAGCGAATCATGTCAACTGTACCATTGAAGTTTTTGCAAGAGTATTGTATCTGCAGAACTGTGTTACCTCTTCTTGAGGTCTGATGTTCTTGTGGCCTTGCAATTTGCTGAAGTATGAACAGGGCAACAGTCCCACCGACCCCACGCCATAATCTGATGGATTGAACTCTTGAACCG
>JAZFNS010020007.1:139683337-139694846 GCA_037127165.1 Alloteropsis angusta | reverse complement strand
TTTGGTGATCTCAATTTTGTTTTGCGCCAAATTTATCCGGTTCACATTTTAGTTTTGTCCCGTAGTAACGCACGGGCACGAACCTAGTCAGGTATAATTTTTCAGTTTTAGCTAAAGCTTAAGGGGTGTTTAGTTTGGTGAAAAAAAATTCTGATTTTTTTTCCGAATGATATCTTATTAAGTAGTAAACGTAGACTAATAACAAAAAGTAATTACAAATCTCATCTGGAAATCGTGAGACGAATCTAAAGATGGTAATTAGAGGTTAATTAATTTAATATTTAGCGGATGGTTACTATAGCATCACTATTGAAAATTATAGATTAAGTAGGCTCATTAGATTCGTCTCGTAAAATTACCTGGGCTTATGTAATGAGTTTTGACATTAATATACATTTAGCACTCATGCATGTAAGATTCTCTTTGATAGGTGAAATTTTTTTATGGGAAACTAAACAAAATTTTTTGGCTGAAATTTCCTGTTCCGGTCCTCTCTAGTCTCTACTATTTTCTTTGAACCAAAATGCAGAACACTGTTGCCAATTGCCATGGCGTTGGCGTTTTTTTAATCTTTTTGTGCCGATGTATTATTGATACATAGACCACCTGTTTTCTGTCACCTTCCCAGTTCCCAGGTTGTAGCCTTCATTTTTTTTTCCTGCCACGTACTTGATGCAGTGCTCACTGCTCAGGCATTTGAATCGGCCGGGGCACCGCCGTCGTCGCCTTGCGCTCCGTTGATGCAGCCGTACTCCATGTACGGGTTGGCCAGGCTCTCCGGTGGATAGCTGTCGATGCAGTCAGCCCAGGCGCCCTTGTCGGCCATGTCGCCGGCCACCTCCCACACGCAGCTGTTGCACTTGAACCCCGACCCGAACGTCACCATGAGCACCTTGTCCCCGACCTTGAGCCGCCCCTTCGCCTCCATGTACGACAGCACGTACCACACGCTGCTCGCCGACGTGTTCCCCCACCGGTGCAGCATCATCCTCGACGGCTCCACGTCCCGCTCTTCCAGCCCCATGTTCCGCTTCACCGCGTCGATCACGGCGACGCCACCGGGGTGGAGGCAGAAGTGTTCTGCGCCGGCCTTGAAGTTGATCTTACTCGTCGTGGCGGCGCTCCCACCGCGGCGGCGCAGCAGTTTCTGACAGGCAGAGACGGCCGCGAACCGGGTGAGCTCCACGGCGGGGAGGATGCGCGGCGCGAGGCGCTTCATGTTCGCGGCGAAGGCCCGGACGGCGACCTTCGGGAGGGACCTGCTGAGGCTGATCCCGACGAGGCCGTCCGCGTCCTCGCGCTGCACGATGGCCGCGTGCGCGTCGTCGTCGCCGGCCATGGTGGCGCGCACCAGGAGGCGGAGCTCCATCTTGGCGCGGCCGCGGAGCGCCGGGTCGCTGGTGAGCAGCGCCGCCGAGCCGCCGCAGCGGAACAGGCAGTGGCCCAGCATCATGGACCTGTCCTGGCCCGGGTACCAGTTGGGCGCGATGCACTCCGCGGAGACCACGAGCGCCAGCGCCGGGCGCGGGGACCGCGCGCGCAGTGCGTTCCGGGCGAGGTCCACGGCGGCCAGCACGGCGGCGCACCCCATCCCGGAGAGGTTGTAGGCCGCGACGTCGTGGCGCATGCCGTGCGCGCGCACGATCCGGGACGCGAGGGACGGCGCCGGGTGGAACGTGCTGACGTTCACGACCAGCACGTCGACGTCGCGGGGGCCGAGCCCCGTCCGCGCGAAGAGCTCCGCGACGGCGTCGAGGAAGAAGGCGTCCATCTCGTCGAGGCTGTCCAGGTGGGTGGGGCTGCTCTCGCGGCCGCTGGCGATGGTGCGCGGGCCGTACGTGTGCTCGCCGAGGCCGGAGCGGAGGAGGACGCGGAGGACGAAGCGGCGCTCGGGGGCGGCGAGGCGCTTGCTGCGGTCCAGCAGCGCCTTCATGGTCTCCGTGGATAGCTTGCTGTCATCCGGCGGCTTGTAGCAGACATAGTCCAGGAGGTAGCACCGCGAGCGCCGGCGACGGTATGCGGCGGCCACTAATGTCGAGCAGGCGGACACCACGGCGAGGAGCAACAGGAGCAGAGCGATCACCTCCATTAGTGAGGATCCGTTAGGTGCCGCAGGATACGTTTTGGCGGCAAACATGGTGCCGCATATACGGTGAGAGATCAGGACAGATGTGGGTAACGGTTAGGTCGATTTGCTTTCGTGGAGATGCTTGCCAGTACTGTAATTGCGAAACAACGGAGAATTGATTAAGCTTTGAAGATCATTCATTTCATATGTTGTCCTAAACTTGATACATATCATGCTGTTGTTGTTTTTTTTCAATTGTGCTATGACACTGTACGGTGCTCGCCCTATGCATTTTTCTTTCTATTAGGAAAATAAAATATTTAGCCAATGGGATTATATATAGATCCAAGTTAATTCTGACTGAAAGCTGATTCTTCTTACGCCACATAGACAAAAGAAATGGCTAGCAACCAAGAAGTGTAAAAATCTCTTGGGACAGCAAATCGAAAGGTGAAAAAGAGTAGTAGTACTGCCGAGGTTGTTGTCATTA
Source organism: Alloteropsis angusta (assembly GCA_037127165.1). Taxonomy (NCBI): domain Eukaryota; kingdom Viridiplantae; phylum Streptophyta; class Magnoliopsida; order Poales; family Poaceae; genus Alloteropsis; species Alloteropsis angusta. The sequence goes on along the minus strand of JAZFNS010020007.1, from coordinate 139,692,288 downwards.
GACTTCCAAATGAAGTAGTAAATTAAAATTCAAACATGCGCATGATACGCATGCTACACAGAAAATGTGCCACTGTCAAAGTGTCAAGTTCTTTGCAAGTATAAAACGTTCTGTGCCACTGTCAAGTTCTTTGCAAGTATAAAACACTGTACCTCATGTGCAGACATCTCGTCCTTCTGTCAGTACAGGCGATTCTATAATACATCTTGTGCTGTTGTGCAGACGTCTCATTGTTATATCCGTAGGGCATGCGATTCTAGAATGTTGCGCACGTTTTTATTAGCTCACTCAGCTGTTTCAAGAAAAAGTAGGGATAGATGGCATCACATAGCCATGAGGATGGTCACATAGCAAAGCGATGGAAACTTCAGATAGCACAATGCATGTAGTAGCAGATGATGTATTTACGCGGCTGAAAGAGCTGTAAATTAAAGGCAATGTCAAGTCAATATCTTCCCTGTAGCACAACAGCACGGGTTGGCATTTGAATTCACCATGGAAGCAAACAACACAGGTACGGACATGAACAACAATATATGGGCAAAATAATAACAACCAGTTTCCTTCAAAGTAACAGAATCAGCACCAGATGGGGAGAAAAGGGACATATAACATTGAACGGTGGAACAAATTCTACATTCACCTGGCCACCAAGTAGTGGAACGAAACTAATCGACTATAACGGGTATATCTCGCACTGTATTAACACCGAAGGTCACACCTGAACTCTCAAACCACAACGATCAACAAATTCCCAATAGGATGTAACGAAGGACCAACCATAAGCATGTACAGCAAAGGAAAAAAAGGTGATCTGGATGGAAAATCACAATCTCATTGCATGATTACATCTACTAACTCCTTGTGCTAGCAACCCACAGCCACACCTTTTGGAACAGAGGTCACACCTGCAGTGACAACCTCTTTTGGAGTAGGTGAGGTGACACGGAGGATGGCCTGGGCGCTTAAGGCAGAAAGTTTGGACTGGCACAAAGCCTCCCATGATTCAGCATCTTGTGGGGCAGAAGGTTCATCCTCATTTTCATCAGAAGTTGAGGCCTGAGATTTCTCATAGAACACTTGTAGTTCCAGTGCCAGGTTGCGAGCAGCCTCCCTTGATTCCGGAAGCTGATCACTAAGTTGGGTTGCTGCAATCTGGATGAGCTTATCCATTCCGAACTCTTTGATTCCCTCCCAACTCTGGAGAAAAGGAAAGCATATTGCTGTAAAACAACCAGAGTAATAATGTATCTTTCACATGCAGGAGACCCAATATTGATTGGTGCATGCAGATCTACAGTACACAAAACTGATGTATTCAACCTCCATTTACTGTTGCTCTATTGACAATGACAGCAAAATGCAGGTTAAGGCATGAACCTATTTAAACATACAACCAGCAGCTAAATATGCATCTGCCATCTCAATATACTCTCGGCCCATCAAACCTCTAGCACATCAACTAGCTAATTATTTGGATCACCCAGTTCCACTGACACATGAGGTTCAATTCTCATAGCAATATAGCATACAACAAAGTATCTGAAATATATGGATGTGGACTCTAACCAGGATCACAACTGTAGGAGACTTAGTATGCAAGCACACTAAATTATTAAAATATTCCAAACCTCTAACACATCAATTATCTAACTATTTGGCTCGACGAGTTCCACTATGACACCAGAGGTTCAATGCTCATAGTATACAACAGAACAGAGTATCTGGAAAAGATCTGCAATATATTGGATGTGGATTCTAATCAGGCCTGCACATGTAGGAGACTAGTACACAGGCACACTAAATTATTACGGAGTAATATCTACCTGACTGATCAACTGGGACATCAGATAAGCAAACAATAATCTGAATTAAATTAACCATTTCCTTTTAGTCTATTCACACTAAGAATTTTTCCGCTACAGACATTGCAACTGTAATGGAATTTTCAGGCAAGGAGTTTCACTTACAAGGCGAGGTACACTGTTGCTGAAACACACTGATGCTTTTGCTCGAATCCGTGGATTCCTGTTCTTAAGGTAGGGCTGCATTCTCGGTAACAGTACTAAAGGGGAGATCCAACTTGTCATCGATATAAGAGCTGCCTCAGCAGCTTCACAGACAAAGCGTTTATCTTGTGAAGCTTTTAGAAACAACTGAACTAGCTACAAATGCATTTGACAGAAAGATGTTTTCATGGGTTTTGTAGTTGATAGAGGAAATTCTAAATTGCACATATGAATAGCCATACACATCAGTGGATCAATTGAGTCGACAATCAGGTCACCATAGGCCTTAAAGATGTCTGCACAAGTCATTAGTGCTGTTTTGCACAAAGCACTTCTTGGATTCTTGACAGATTTGACAATAAGAGGAACTAGATACTCCCTGCAATTCAAATAGTTCAAAAACCATATGGAACAACAAATAAAGAAGACGACATACAATTCTATATCACTGGCTGAGTGGCATGAATATTCCAGATGCTATTAAAAAAAGATTGTCCAATTGGGTTACAGATTTCTCATGCATATGCTTGGGGGTGAAAGAGGAACTTACAGCAGCTCCTGCAATCTTTCCTTGTGATATACTGCCAATTGACGAACATTGTTGAGAGCCTCACATGTCATAACCCAGTCCTTTGAACCCAATCTTTTAACCAAGGTCTGTTCAAAAATGGAAATGATAAAACTCAGCTTTGACTAGAACAGAAAAACAAATCAATATGTCCAACAAAATGTCATCATTAAGCAAACAGTGCAATACAATGAGAGTTGTATCAGCATCTGAGAGATCCACTAGGTTCTCAGAATCAATGTACTCTACATCTGCACTTCCAGCCTCATTTCCATTAGTCACACCATCTGGGCATGCAGACGGAGCATTTTCTTCCTTGCTGGAACATTTTCTGCCATTCAACACAGGCTTGCTGCTGCAGGATTCCATAGAGTTGTCTTTTCCTTTCTCAAATTCTGCCGATTGAGAAATATTGAGATCTTCCGAAGCACTTGCTGACATATTTGCACCCTGTATAACAGAAAAAGGCGCTTAAGAACAACACAGCCAAAATTCACCTCTTAACAGGTGTGGATGAACATAGTTAGTATTTCACTATTTCATTACCTCCAGCACTTTTGCATTCTGTACAAAGAATGAGGCGAGGTTGATTTGTGGATTGGTGCCCCGGTAACCCTCCAAGACTAGTGTCTTCAGATGGATGTCATAGCATGGGCTGAAATGCCTGTGCTATTGTGCTTACGATGCCATAGATTGTTTTTCCCTGATATAGCACCCTGAAGAGGAACACGGGTAAAAAGGGGAAGGAAATATTAACAGCTAGGATTCACGCAACAGGGGTGAATGAAAAGATAAGATAATGGACATGATCAAAGAACCATCAGTGAAGAACTGTCATCTTGATGTACAGCTTATCTAGACATGGAAAGCACTCAATGGCAATGTTTAGATCGAACCGCAGCGAATAGGCAGATAAAATCTTGACATTTTGCACCACTTTCGAGAAGCTAACAAGGTGAAACCCCTGAATCAAGCATAGAGCATTACAACAAACCATTAGGGCTATCTGCATTCTGCAGTTCGATCTGCACACACAAGTAGCGCAAGATTTACCTGTAGCAGAAACAATGCAACTTGATCAAAGATAAGAAGCAAAGATAAGAATAAGTGCCCACAGATACCTGAAAAGCCGTGGATCTAAACACGTGCCAGAACTGGGAGCTGCCGAACCGATCAGGCAGGAGCCTATTGTCTGCAGTTCACGACAATAGTATTCTCAGAGCTACTGATGCAGTTTTCTAGACTGATTAGCTGTACTTTTCTCATACCCACATGAACAAGCAAAACAACCTAATCAATACAATGCCATGTTTCAGTGCTACTAAGTCAATAAAGTCAACTGGAACCTTTTGACAGCATAAATAGCATTTACAAAATATACATTAGTAACAGGTTTGTGAACTAATTTACATCATTTGGTCGTGCTGCCCTTCTTCTTACCCTTCCACTTGATGTTACATGCACTTCTTGGTGACAGAAACTCACTGTCTGAGCTCTCTACCTGATCCATGGCTTGTGGCATAATCCAACATTTAGGCAGGCCGCAGGCAGGTTCGCTCCCAAGAGTATGAAAGCCTCCAACCCCAGCTTGTCTCTGATTTATCCTTGAAGTACCAAGTTCACAGAAAATAAATTTCTGTTAAGTGAACAAGAATAACCAACCAGGATCATCATCCGCTTGCTGCACCGCATTGCGTGATGTTGGAGGCATCATCTACAGTCATTTGTAACTACAACAAGATCAAAAGTCCAAGCTGTCTTCTGTCTCAAAACAAAACTTCCAGATCAGTTCAGCATGTCATGGTTGCAATAATTCAGCTAACATAAACCTAATAACTTTTTAGGCTCAGTTTTGGAATGCAGTTGCTTTTTATAAAGCTTAGAAGACAAATCCAGAATTTGCTTTTTCTCCCATTGACAAAATCAAATAACACATGTCAGTCAGTGCAACTACAGATGATCTCGACATCTCGTGCAATTAGAAACGGCCCTACTCACTGGAATCGAGATTCCAGAATTTACTTTTTCTCCCCTTGACAGTTGACAAACCAAATCGATACACTTGTTAGACGAATTTCGGCTCCTAATTCTTGTGCTGCAGCCTGCACCTGGAGGTACTTGTTGGCCGAATTTGGAAGCACGACCTTGAGCAGAGTAGCTGCTTTCAGATTGCAGGAAAGGGCATGTTTTTGTTCCTAAACACGGTGCTGTTCAGAACATAGTAACATTGCAAACAATAGCGTACTGGTAGTACAGGTGTTTGCGATGAAAAGGACCTGAATTTCTTTCAGGCTTGACATTGTCGTTAGATTGAAGACAAGACAATCAATAAGTCTCTACTGTATATGTTTGCATTACATGATAATTCTAATAAATAGCATGCATGCTCAGACCAGCAAGCTAGCTGCGAGCTGCCTGCAATCCCCAAATCTAAAACTGGTGGCATGGAGCCTAGATCCTGCTCTTCTTCCTCTGCTCGTTGCCCTCGTCCTCCTGGGGCAGCTTGTGGCGACAGAGTGGGCAGATGGGGTTACGGCGGAGCCATTTGAAGATGCAGGGCTGGTGGAAGGCGTGGGAGCAGGGCATCGCCCTGAGCGTCTCGTCGGCGTGGAAGTCGTTCAGGCAGACGGCGCACTCCTCCCCGGAGCGAGAGCGGCCCGCGACCTGCTGCAGGCCCTGGAGGGTTTCCTCGCTGGTGGTGGCGGAGCGCGCACGCTTACTCTGCTGATAAGACCGGCGGCGGCGGCCAGTTCGGCATCGAACGCGGGCAACTCTGAGTCGGGCACAGGGATCATCTGCACCGTTCCGGCCATGGGGCCAGCAAGGACAAACACGAGCCCTTGCCGTTGGCCGGAATTAGCATCCATCGGCGGTGCCGGAGGACTGAGCAGATGGACGAACGGGGCGGGACGGATCGCCAGCAGATGGACGACGATGGGACAGATTGGCTCGACGACGGATCGATATATATAATCGATGGAAACTCCCAGTCTACATACCGACCTGTGGATTCTACTGGTCGGAGTCGGAGTCGGAGTCGATGACGCAGCACGTCTTGTCGAAGTCGGAGTCGGAGCGGATTGGGGACGAGATTTCGGGTGCCTTTGGCACGGCTTCACTGACGGCTCCGGCCCCCGCTTCTTGAGAAGCTGTGCCAAACGAGCATAAGAAAACGGCTTCACTGGCGGAGCCCCGGAAAACCCGGTCTATCGAGCGAGCGAGAGCCGAAAATAATGGCTCCCCGCGGCTCTCTCCCCATCCATTGGCTTTGGCTTACAGAAAAATTGACACCGCAGCGCCTGTCCTCGATTTCTCGTCTAGCGGCGACGATGGCACATCGCGACAGCCACCAGCGGCGGCGGCGAAGCTTCGCGCGGTCGCGCCCCCGCAACGGCAGCGGCGGAGCTTCGCGCGGCCGCGCCCCAGCAGCGGCGGCACATCACGCCGCGGCGGCGGCGGCGCGTCGCGCGACCGAAGCACTAGCAGCGGGGCGTCGCAGGTTGCGGGCTGCAGCGTCGTGCGTGTTTCTTATGGGGCGGGTGCAGATAAAGGGAGTAGATAAAAGAAAATAAAATTCAAGAGAGAGAAAAGAGGAAGAAAAGAAGAGAGAAAAAATAAGAAAAGAAGAGAGAAATAAGATAAATTATTGCTAATCCATAATTATATATTTTTTCATTTTTATTTTATTTGAAATCACATTATGAATATAGGAGAATATATAAATATAAACAACCTAAGGCATATTGGTCATTTGAACTCTTTGTCACCCTTCTTCAAAATGTTTATTTTGAATTTGTGGTGAAATCAAATTAGAAACTAATGTTAAACGTTCAATAATTTATTCAATAAAAAAACTATATAGTCAAGGGCATAAAAAACATTTGACCACTTAAATCTATCGGCACAGCCACAGCCACAACCATTTTGCCGAACACTTTTCAAACTAGCTTCAGCTCCACCATAGAAGTCACTCCACCAGCACAACCACAGCCGGAGCTGTTTCAGCCACAGCTGTTTCGTGGGTTGCTCTGCCTGGCGGTTCTGCTTCAGCATCGACGCGTCGTGACTCGTGGAAAGAAAGGAAAAACTGGAAAACTTTGGCCCTGTTTAGTTGCCATTATCAAAGGTCCAAATTGTGCATATCTGCCAAATAAAAAAATTATGACTCCTTCGGTGCCATCAGCTTAATTTTTACTGGATTCAATTATAGCCCAGACGGGAGCTAACATCGACAAGGAATGTCCATTTTGCCCATGACGCACTCGGTATCAGACTTTCTTACATTTGATCCTGGGGATATTTAGGGGGTGTTTGGATGCACCACTATTAAAATTTAGTTCTAAATATCTTTTAACACCAAATTTGATCATATAGATCCTAGAACACTTTAGTCCAATTAAGTCCATAGTGTTTGGTTCCAAAGTCATTTTTAGACCAAAGTTTAGGNTAATTGGATCCAAACACCCCTTTAATTAATTCCAACTGCAAGAAAGGCGGCTCCTTAAAATGCCATTATAAAATAGAACTTGCACATTTGCCAGATTGACTTACAAACTTGTCATTTTATTGGACGTGGCCAGCCAACTCATCTCGCCAACGTGGATCGAGCACACAAAATGACTATTCTGCCCATGCTTTTTCGGTATATTTAACTTTTTGCCACTGTTATGGAGAGCATAGCAGACCAAATACCTTGTCAGTGACTCTGTACTCGCTGGTCAGTGACACGTGATTTAGTTCCTCTATAAAAATGGTAAAAAAATTAAATAGCCATGCTTTTTTCTTAGTCTTCTTGTCGTCCTCATTTTGTCTCTCTTACAATTAGGGCCCGCATGTTATCTCCAACCTCCGACGCCAAGATCCGCTCCCGAGCAGAGTAGTGACATAGCACTTCATCATCACCGACGACCTCGTCCCACTCCCCTCCGCGCCGGGGCGGATTGAGGAGCAACATCCCATCGGCCGACACCGCAACCACCCGTCGTCGGTGACCCCGCCCATGCCCGTTGCGTCGTCCCTAACGGCCGCCTCCGTCCCAGGCCCTGTCGCCCCCGCTGCGTCCCCGACGTCACTGTCCTCCAACCCAGCCACACCCTCCACCCTGTCCCCACCCTCGGGCATACCGTCACTGCTACCCCTCGTTTGGGAGAGGGAACATGTCGTTGTCCACACCGTTGGGCGGGCATGAAGCAACCAAGTGCACTCAATAGGGAGTGGCAGCTTCTCCGGTCCGTCCACGTCGCTCGTGGTGGGCGTAGCCGTCGGTGACCTTGTCCTGGTGCAGCTCACCAGCTTCGTGTGCCTCTGTTGCCGAGGCAGATTGAGGACGCGCACGTAGTGGCCGGGTAAAGAAAATAGAGATAAGTCCATTTTTCTCTCTGATTTTATCGTCGAATTCAAAACACACCTCTCAAATAAAAAACTAGAAATGAAACACACCCTAATTCTCAAAACCGGACAAAATACCTCCATTGACTAAGTCAAAGCAGTTTCATAGGTGGTTTTGGTGATGTGGCAAGAGTCTACATGTCCTACGTGACGTCACGTGAGCAGAAAAAAGGTGAATTGGACTACATTGATTGTTTGAGGGTATCATATAGATTTTACGAAAGAATTATAAATATATTTTTTAGAAAATATGTACAATTAAAATTCTAAAATTAGCTTACTTTTAAAATTCATAGAAAATTCATTTTCACTTTGAAAAATTATGAAATCAATTTCATATTTTTTAAAATCATGCTCTATCTTTAATGAAATTCAACTTTAGCCTAGCTCCTATATCGTTTGAGACCCAACTTCAAATAAATCAGGCTGAAGTTGAATTTCATTAAAGATAAAACATGATTTTATATAGAAAAAATATGAAACATGTTTCACATTTTTCTGAGATAAAATGAGTTTTCTATGATTTTTTTAAAAGTACGCAAAAATTTAGAATTTTAGCTGCACGTATTTATAAAAGAATTTTAATTTTTTATAATGTCTATTTGATACCCTCAAACTATCATTGTAGTCCAATTCACCCTTCCTGCTGACGTGGCGCCACGTAGGACACATGTACCTCTGCCACGTTACCAAAACCACCTGAGAAACCAATTTAAGTCCCTCAAGTCCGGTTTTGAAAGGTGGGTTTTATTTCATTTTCAAATTTTGATTTGTGGATGTGCTTTAGATTCAGCGATAAAATCAGAGGGGTCAGACGTTCGACCTTTTGCCTGGTTTCCTGATTATGGTCCTGTTTGGATGAGGGGGCTAGAGCTAGTTTTGGCTAGTTTGTGTACAACTAGCCCCAAAGTATCCAAAGGAGAGGGGCTAGAGTGGGGCTAGTTGAATCTAACCCACCAAAAAAACTATCCACCCAAAGAGGTGCT
>JAZFNS010020007.1:139411294-139423341 GCA_037127165.1 Alloteropsis angusta | reverse complement strand
CTGTGAGCTGATCAAAGATCTTTTGTTGAGTTAATTTGTTCTTCTTTTATATTTAAATTAGATATATATGNTTTTATTATACAAACACCAGTTTCTGCATAGAGCTGGGAGCTAGAGCTCTGCCAAACATGCCCTAAATCCCGAATCACGTTTCTAAATAACTTCTTTTACATAATTACTCCCGGGCTCCCAACTCTCTCTCAAGAGATGGGCCATGATCTGAGTTTCCAGGGCTCTCACCCTTTTTTTCTACCAGGACGGATCACATTTTAGTGAACGGGACTGCTCAAAATTACCGCATTATCATTATAACTAGGGATGAAAACAGATCGGATACGAACGGATATGCACGAATACGAATACGAATATTTATTTTTTTTAGATTGGATTCAGATACGGATAGTGAAAAAAATACCGGATATGGAACAGATATTAATATATGCTGCATATCTGTATGAAATATCCAACTTTGGATAGTCGGATTCGGATACCAATTGGATATTGAACCTTCAAATACGGATATCGGGCTATTTATTTAGTGTCTAAACCCTCTCGGTCGGACGACGGAAAATATCCCTACCATTTTCATTCCTAATTATAACGTATAAAGGGCTCGTATTTCTCGTGTAAAACCATTTTCATTGGAGTCACGGAGGAGAGTACTGAGTACACTTGCACGACAGCGAGACGAGCTGAGCCTGAGCAGAAGCAGCCAGACAGGAACAGGAGCGCGCGCGCGCTAGCGCAACGCAACGGATGTCGTGGGCCCCGGCCCATGTCGACGCGGCCCCGCCACCCACTAGCCCACGGAGGCGCACGTGGCCACAGCCCTGCGCCCCGGTGGCCCCAGGGGCGGCGCGTCCGAGCTGGCGCCGCTGCGTGGACGCGTGGACGGCGACCGCGCCCCCGCGACCGGATCCGACGTGTACTGTCCCCTCCCTCGTGGGCCCCGCGCCCCTTGTGTCGCGCCCCTGTTCTGTTCACTGTTCTTCCTCTTCCCGCGAAATTGCGACGTCGCGTTAGTTAAAGCGGTTGGTGCGTTGGTTAACGCGAGGTTTTTCTTTGTGTACTGGAGTTCTAATAATTGTACTATAGCTTTGCCTGAGACTTTGGATCCATCTTGCCTCGCTCGGTTGCAAACCTTGACCAGATCAATGGCTGACTCTTTTTTTTTCCTGGCGTTTTTGTCTTCGTGAATGAACAGTTCCTTCTTCAGAAAGCAAGTGCGTCAGAAACCAAGAGTCCTAGGTTATTGCAGTCGAAAAAGGGTGCTGATTCACACTTCCCATATTTTTTTGGAAAACGTTTCAGACTTGTGAGTTATTTTACCAAACTACGGTTTTTGGCATGATGTGCATTCAGCATTCTTGTTTCTTCTCTCTTTTTTTTGTGCTCACTTCTTAGTCAATATATAAATTTAAATGTGTTCATAACATTTAAACAAAATTCAAGAATAAAAAAATAAAGCCACCCATGCACTAAATCAAAAAGGAGGAGGGGAGAGAGAAAGGTCCCACACAGTGACACAGATACCCCCACTTGTGATTTCCTGAGGTGCTTGTTTCACAACAACCCAAGAAATCTCATGTGTTTTTGCAAGAGAAAAAAAAACTAAAATAGAGAAGAAAACCAGGCACCAAAAAGGGTTGGCCAGGCCTCTGCCCCCTTCCCCTACCTATAAATACCCTCCCCACCTTCCCCAAACTCCCCACACAGCCCCAAGCTAGAAGCATCCTTCAACAGCTTGAGCATCACCTCCCTCCTCTCTCTCCTCTCTCCCCGTCTGCTAGTATCTCTCTAGGCTCTAGCCACCAGGCCACCACCACCGTCCTTGATCGATCGGTGGGTGTTGGGGTAGCGGACGAGCCATCACTGACCATGACGAAGCACGGCGTGGTGCTCGGCCCGGAGGACGCCGTGGTGGCGGTGGCCGCGGCGGCGCGGCATTTCTCGTTCCCGCCGCCGAGGACGGCGGGCGACTCGTGCAGGAAGCTGGCGGCGCAGGTCGACCTCGGCGCCGCCGTCATGGGCTCCTGGCTCGACTCCATGAAGGCCTCCTCGCCCAGGCACAGGCTCATGGCGCCCCTGCCCGGCGCCGCCGCCGACGCCGAGCACGACGACTGGATGGTAAATACATGCCCGGCCGCTGGATGCAAGAATTGGTTTCGATTGCCAGCCAGATCCATGGAACTGACAAAAAGGAGGAACAAAATCGTGTTTGTGCAGGAACGGCACCCGTCGGCATTGGACCGGTTCGACGCGCTGGCGGCGGCGGCCAAGGGGAAGCAGGTCGCGGTGTTCCTGGACTACGACGGCACGCTGTCCCCCATCGTGGAGGACCCCGACAGCGCCGTCATGACCGACGAGGTGCGTGCGTCAGCGAGCTCCATTCACTTCATCCTCCTCGCCTCACATCCGACATGCATAGGAAAGCAGAGCACATGCTCTGCTTCCCAAAACCAAAGCCTTTCCTTCTTCTCTGACGCCGACGACGCTGTGAACTTGTGGGCGCAGATGAGGGAGGCGGTGCGCGGCGTGGCGGCGCGCTTCCCGACGGCGATCGTCAGCGGCCGCGGCAGTGACAAGGTAAATACTTACATGCATTGAACCTGAACTCCTCTCCCTCCCCTCCTCCCCGTCGAAAAGTCCGTCCCCTTTCCTCGGCCTCTCCCCGCCACACGCACACGAGCTCCTCACGGAGTCACGGGGCAGGCGAGGGCGAGGGCGAGGCGAGGCGACCTAGCTAGAAGCTCCTCCACTTGGCGGGAGCTCTCCCTTTTCTTCCCCTTTTTTTTACGCGCCTGCGTCCATTAGTGTTTGGTAGCCGGATTTCCTCCCGGTTGCCATTACGCGGTGGCGAGGGCGACGCGCGAGACGACGACAACGCTGACGTGCTGCTTCTTGCTCGCTCGCAGGTGTTCGGCTTCGTGCGGCTGGCGGAGCTCTACTACGCCGGGAGCCACGGGATGGACATCCGAGGGCCCACCGCCGACCCCAACCACCCCGACAAGGTACTACACCAATATTACCGCTGCTGTAAAAAATTACAAATTTAACTAGTACTACATGATCTTAATTACCACGACTTGACTTTCTCCGTTCCAAATTCACATCTTCATTCATCCTTTGCAATTGCAAGCTACGACTTTTTTTATATGTTTTAACCGCGAAAACAACATGAAGAATTGTTTGACTGATGCGGTGTCTGACTCTGACCATGATCGAGCAGGCGGCGAAGTCGGTGCTGTGCCAGCCGGCGAGCGAGTTCCTGCCGGTGATCGAGGAGGTGTACGGCGCGCTGGTGGAGCAGGTGGAGGCGTCGATCCCGGGCGCCAAGGTGGAGGACAACAAGTTCTGCCTCTCCGTGCACTTCCGCTGCGTGGAGGAGGCCGCCTGGGGCGCCCTCTTCGAGCGCGTCCGCTCCGTGCTCAAGGACTACCCGGGCCTCCGCCTCACGCAGGGCCGCAAGGTCCTCGAGGTCCGCCCCATGATCAAGTGGGACAAGGGCAAGGCCCTCGAGTTCCTCCTCGAGTCTCTCGGTGAGTTTGCTTGCCGTTGCTGCTTCACAAGCAAGAGCTAGCTCTGACAGTCTGAATGAACAACGCGCCATGGCGGCGTTCTTCTTGCTCTGACGATCTGACCGAGCTGCGTTCGTCGCTATGTCTTCCAGGTTACGCGGAGCGCAGCGACGTGTTCCCGATCTACATCGGCGACGACCGCACGGACGAGGACGCGTTCAAGGTGCGAACCACCTCGCTCTTCTGAGAGATCGTCAGCCCTGCCGGCGTATCTCATCTCCAGAGCCTGAATGAAATTCTGCAGCTGAAAAATATACTGTCTCTGACGGTTCCACGGTTTGTGTCGAACAGGTGCTGCGCGGCCGGGGACAGGGCGCCGGGATCCTCGTGTCCAAGTTCCCCAAGGAGACCAGCGCGTCCTTCTCCCTCCGCGAGCCGGCCGAGGTCAGGGACTTCCTGCGCAGGCTCGTCGCCGACGCCGACCCCTGATCCATCCATCGATCCAGCAGGGTGGTCGAGATGAACATGACCACCAGCTCAGCTCTACCTCTACGTCTATCTCGGCTACCACCTCCCTCCCTCCAGAGCGGAAGAAAGGCAGAGGAGTTGTTTTTCTTGTCGCAATGTATCCCAGCCTAGGACCAACCAATCCCTTTTTTTTTCTTACCTTCATTTTTTCGTTCCTGCCGATGCTGTATCAGTACCACCCCCACGGCCCCACCCCGTCGCCATTGTCTCCAGCCCTCGGCAGGGAAGGCTTCTATTTTGGCCACCTTCCCGCGAGGCCCTGTAATTAGTTTGTTTGCTAGCAGCTTCATTCTCTGCACTGTATCTGTACCCATGGAGAACTGGGAATCAATGGAATCCACTTTCAGAATCCAGCTTCTCCCCTGCCCATGTTCTTCAGATTGCGATCTCGACGATGAGGACGACGACGATCCGTTGTACTTCGATTTCGATCTTTTTTTCCGATGTTCACTATCGCTGCTACTTTTGGCATTTGTCGGTGGACAGCGGCAAGAAACCGAAACCAAACAAGGGTCAAGAGCACACAGTGCTCCGCTTTACGTGACGTCCAACAGCTGCGGCCCATAAATGCAGCGAGGGTTTGTCAAAGGGCTCTGAAGAAGGCCCCGAACCAAACGTTCGTGTGCTTGCAGCTTGCGCACAGCACAGGGGCCCCCCGTTGCTTTCTGAAAGATTCAGCAGGGAACCAAGGCCAGAAAATGGCGAGGTTCATCGGTGGTGGAGAAGAGAATACACTCCCCGTCTTTTGTGGAAGGGCTGTGGCGCTTCTTTTGCAAGGTCTGATGATGCTTCACTCCCGGAAGACAAGACTGAAGTGTACAGCGGCCTGAAACCGAACCGGCATGTGCGCGCGATCGCCGTTTCCTTTTCATCTCTTTGGTTTGTCGTTGTCGACACTCGACAGTACCCCCTCTCATTGACGCAGCACGCACTTGTCAGCAGAACTAGTCAGCGGAGTGCTAATCGCTGCTTCCTTCCTTGCTTCTTTTTAATTGAATTCGACGCGCGTAAAGTGAATTTGAAGAGTGACGCAGAAAAGCTGAAGAGGTTTCTTCGTCACCGATTAATCAGCCACTTCGTTGCAGTGTTTCCATTGCGCACTGACAGCTATATCCGTCTGAAAAAAATGGAGTAGTGGACGGTGTTCTCGGCCGGAAGATCGATCGCGGCCGAATTGAATGGCTCGGCCCTGTCTTTCAGTCAGGAGATGAGTCGGGCCCCCGGCGACAGAGATGACACGCGAGCGCGACCGCGCTGCCTTCGTCTCGAGAGCACGTCGGAGGCCTCCTCGCCTCGCCTTTCGATCGCTTGTTCAGGCACCGCCGCACCGGGACATGATCCCGGCCGGCATCAGTGTCATGCCACCCCGTCGCCATTAACGAGAACGTGCAGCGGCGGGGGCAGCGCGCGCGCGTCCCGCGTCCGTGCTCGCTCCATCGGAAGGGAACACACGTCCCATCGCCACCCCCGGTGCGGTGGCGCCTTGATTATTGTCGCTTTTCCTCTTGGAGTAGCGGCAGGCCAGCATCAGGGAGCCATCAGCGGCACGCACCGGAGGGGATGGGAGCGGACGTACCGGGCGATCGCGGCAGGCGAGCGGACCATCATCGGTCACAATGTCAATGAATTCGGCACGTTGTTGCGGGTGGGGAGGGAGGGAGGGACTGGGGAGCTCGAGCCCATGCGGCGTCGCGATCGGCCGGCGCGCGGGAGGGAAGGAAAGGAGCGGTCCAGCGCCGCGGAGCGTGTCGCGGCAGGGCATCAGAGCGCGGCCAGGCAGGGAACCCGAGCCCGGGCCGACGTCTCCTCGCGCAGCGCAGGCTGCTCGCCTGAGCACGCGCAGTGACGAGCCGGGGATGCATCATGCATGGGATCGATCTTGCCACTTGCTAGGGGCAGTCAGACTGACGGATCGGACCACCATCTACCGCTGCTGCTCTGCCTTTGACCGGAAAGGCGCCAATGGCTGGGCGTGCATGGTATACGCTTCCAGTAACTAACTAATCATGCCTTACGAATATATATGTGTGGATACTGGATTGTGGAACAATCCAGTCAAAAAAATTGCAGGATCGGATGCATGTATTCCAGTCGGTCTTCACGAGGCGACCTCACCACACACGCACTTGTCGTGGCCGATTCCAATGCAGAAGGCGCACTGACGGGCCCGTTCCCGTTCCTCCGATTCTCGAGACCTCAACCAAAATCCAAGCGGCCGGGTGCAGAGGACCGGACGGAGATGATGTCACGCTTGGATGCGTAAGCTTCTCCCGTCGGTACAGCGCAGCCATGCACAGCAGAGCCAGAGACCACAAAGGTGCAGTGCCACCGGCCTGCTCGGCTAGTAGGGGGTAGCACCGTAGTAGGACGGTGCCAATTCCGGGCTTGAGATCAGTTCCCTCGCCGGTGCAAGGCCTCTGCAATTATTGATCCTATTCCTCGATGCATGCCATTGCCATTGGCATGGTCCAGAGGCCAGAAGCATTGGCGCCTCTAGAGAGCAGCCTGCCTGCCTGCCCTAGCTGGATCACTCGTCCAGCAGAGACACTGAGCATAGGCACCTTTAGAGAGCAGTGCATGCTTGATCCGTCGCTCTCTTCGCTGCCGCTGCTTCGATCTCTGCCTATCGCCGGGGACGCGTCGCGCATGCATGCGCTGCGACGGCGGCCTGGCTGCATGCGGTGTGTGTGGGGCGGCTGCTGACTATTATTCCCTTGCGCCTCTCGGCTACGGCACGAGTGAATCTTGGGTCGTGCATGTGTCCGATCGAATAGGCGACGAAGACTTTTCTTCAGTGCCATGCATCGAGGCCCATGTGTATGTGCGTGGTGTGGGGGACCCCGGACCCTAATGCTAAGCTATGTAAAACACAATACACTACGCACTACGGCACTAGCTGGCTAGGCATACACGATACACTGCATGGGCTACGGTCGAGATCAACCGTCCTCAGATGATTGGAGTCCGTCGAGCATATTGTATGCACCAAGCGATGCAGTTTGGAGTCCTCGGATCATTGGAACCAAGAGCAAAGTAACTGACAAGTGAGTAAGCCTCGGCTCAACTCAGATCGGCCTGCGGCGAAAAGCAGGGCCGCTTTTTGCAGTTGGGTGGGTGGGTGTGATCGATCATCAGTTCATCACCCCATCGCGCGATCCAGATGGAACAAATGATTGGCGCCACGCCAAGCGCCCCAAGCAAAGCAAATCTTATTCTTAGCGCCGATCGATCGCCTTTATCTCACGGTTGCTTAGCGCGGGATCGCCTGGACCGATCGGCCCGGCCGGCGCCAATAAACAACGGCGGCGAATCTGTGTCGCTCGCCGGGGCTACAAGCGTCCGGAGCCAGTAGCCGTCACATGCCGGCCATCCTCCGGTCGATTATCCCCTCCTCTTCCTCCTCATCAGCTGCTAAAGCCAGCCAGCCATCCAGAGCGTGCGACGTTTCTTTAGCGGGCACGCCAGTGCCGCCGCCGCCGCCGCCGCCGCCGCACACGTGATTGACCGGCGGTGGTNCCTCGGCTATAGCTACCGCGCGCGGTGGCGCGGCCAGGCGGCCCCGGCCGGCGCAGTGGCCACGCAGCCACGCCACAANCCTCGGCTATAGCTACCGCGCGCGGTGGCGCGGCCAGGCGGCCCCGGCCGGCGCAGTGGCCACGCCACGCCACAAAATTNAAGGGCCCCCGGCCGACGAGGCTTAGGCGAGAAAAAGGCCCCTCTTTTTCAGTCTGGTTCGAGCTCATTGCTTTCTTTGCTGCGTGTGATCGGGACGGACTGATGGTGGCGTGCGTCGAGCGAGCCCATCAGAGTGGATAAAAGAGTGTTAACTCCTGCAGTGCTAGTGTGCTGCTACTACTAGTGTTGCCTGTTGAGACACATCAGTGACACACGTATTATATGCACTGTTCCACTGACACGACATTACCGGATATAAAGATGATGGGTACATGGCCGTGTACCTTGGTGGCATGCGGATTAAAGTCGAGTACACTTGTCGATCCACTAACACTCCCCTCGTCATGTGTAAATCTCTGGTAGTACACCAAGGGGATGCACACATGCTTGTACAGCCCCTAACAACGTACGACTCGTGACATGCGGGTTAAAGTCGATTACATCTGAAGTGCAGTAGTTTTCTACCATGTACTATAAATGGATATGCTAGCAATCATGTCCACTGAACAAGGAGCACAATATTTGCCCTGATAAACTATAACAACAACAACCTATTTATTCCCAGCTTCAATGTAAACCAAAAGGATTTGTTGTGATTAACCCCCTCCCCTCCACTCACTGATATTTTTTTAAAAAAAAAAATCGCACCATCTCTGTTGAGTGTTTCTTTTTACCTCAAGAAGTGAGGTGTGGGGTAGCAAAAGATATACCAAGAGAACATATGTGCATGAAACTCCAAAGATCTGGCGACAAGTTTCTAGCACATGCTTGTTTTTCTTTTTATTTATGGTTAATCTGATGACTGGCTCACGTACTCTGGATCTCCTTTGCCTTTATCCAAAGTGAAAAAGCTAAGGATGAAACCGATTGTGCTGAATCAGACCAATAACTCGAGACTATCTTTTCCCTTTGTTTTTTTCTTCTCTTTTTCAATTCTCAGATGAACCTTTCTTAAGGGAAGTTTGTTGAAGTGCAGCTTTCAGTAAAGGAATGTTAAAAAAAATGCTCGAAGAAAATATCAAATATGAAGGTGGTGCTAATGAATAATTTCGAGCTAACTTTTTTTTTTTACAAGCTTAATGTGTACTGTTCGTTTGCTATGCAGGCTTCGCTCCTAAACCATTGTAATCGTTGGGACAAATGTATCACAAGCTATAAGTGAGAAAGCACAGTCATACAGATTAACACCCTTTTCTCATCTCATACTCAATTCACGGGAATGCCAAATTGGGAATGGGAAAGGTAAGGATGAAACCAAAAGAATTAGTAATTATCTTTTTATAGACTTGATCAAATTTAGACTAGTTTGACATCCAACAAATAAAAGTTCTTACTTATATTTCATGAGGATGGTGTAGCATTTACTCTACCATATGCCGGCCTAATCCAAATGTCGCAAGTCCAGGGTTTAGGGCAGGCCCATTTATCAAGTCAAAGACGGCCCTTTAGGTATCGTCGTCCAACGTGCACTATAAAGTTTTTCAAAAGCAAAAATAGCCCATCAGGGCCCCTATACGGTTATACATTTTTCATTTCCTTCTATGCATCTATATATATTAAATATTTACGTTTGTATCTTTTGCTTTTCCAAACTACTCAGCAGTTTAATGACTTGAAATCACAACCTTGTTCAGCCTAATTCAAAACAATAGGAAATCCGAAAGCACTTTATTCAATTTTTGACACCCTGTGTAACAATACACCGTGGGCCTAATCTAAATGTAATTAGACAAGGCCTCGATGAGCCCCATTTATCAATACAGGATGGGCTGAGCCTAAAAGAAACAGGATAGGCCTGATCGAAACTCAGACAGGGCCGAAAGACACCAGCTTTTGTCCACAAGGAAATGCAGCCGCTTTGTCCGGTGGACCAGCAGCAAGTGCAACTAGCGACCGTAGTCCCTGTTCTAAACATAATAGTGCTATTTTCCCTAAACTCATATAATATCATTTGTCTTTTAAAAGCGAGGTTTTATGTTTTTAATGGATTTGTGGTGAACAAGTATAATTCATTTGGCACCATGTAGCTCTGCCCCAGCGAGGTCATTTGCTGCCGAATCTAAGCAAAGGACTACGGTGCCGAATCTAATTTGTCACTAGAAAAACTCGCAGCTTTGCCGCGGATGGCCAATAGATGTACCTTTGGTACGATTTTGCTTGCTTATCTTTTTTATCCTGATTTTGGCCAATATCTGAGCACTTTGAACATGTCATTGATTTATTTATTTGGTTAAAGCTATCTGTGGTGCCAGGTTATGTTTTATAGCTAAAATTTAAAAAATGTGTTCCTGTAGTAGTTGCTTTGCTAATGACTATGAAAACATTATGGTCACTAAGAAATTGTGAACATAGGCAATACATATTTTAAGTAAAACAGTACGCCTCCATAGAGGCAGTAAACATAATGTTTCGCAAAGTGGGTATCATAAATTCCGTCATCACATCATATATGTAATAAGGCGTCATTTATCAAAAGTTGTACCCATAAATGATAAATGTAAGCAAAAGCTCCAGTCCACATTTGTGTGCACCATACATCAAAATATCCTTTAGTTGCGGCCCTGTTACGAAGCAAAAGAAAAAAAAAGAGAGAAAACATGTATATATTATGGTAACTACTAAATTTAGATACAAAACACACAATTTTTGTGTGTTATAAACATCTAGTTTGATATTCGTGTTTCTATCTTATCAATTTTTGCACATCTGTTTGACAAAAACACATATAAAGCACAATACGCCTTGTTTCAGATACAAATTAAACGATAATGAATAAAGGTAAAGTTCAGAACTATAAAATGATAATTAATAATGCATAATGGGTAACCTGTAAGACTATTTTGTACCTAGTGGATGTAATTGGTTGGTGAAGCTTACAAGTACAAATAGTAATTTACCTATGATCATTCCTTAATTTTTAGTCTCTTTCTCTCATGATCCTCATGCTTCTTGTCATCATCATTCTAGTAAAATATTGTGAAAATATTATTAGAAGCAGGGAAATAGGTTCTGTATGTATGAAATAGTAAAAATGTGCTTACTCAGATTGGCGGTCTATGTACATGTCTTGTACTGCAACAAGAATAATTAGTATAAACCTGTGTAATGAAATGAAATATGGACAAAACAATAAACTTTCATTTGCTATACCTTTTTGATCTTTTTCTTAGATGATATTGTTATCAGTGGTGGTAGATCATCATTCTCTGTTCTTGTTGCTGGTTTCCTGAAAATATACAGTAAATTTATGTTTGAATAACGGAGATTGAAACAACCAAAATAATCGACATATATCTGTAGTTTGAGGCATTTTGGAGTTTACTAATTAGCTAAATAAATTATATTGGTAACTGGTGGCCGAGAATAGAAAAATGCTGGTAAAAAAACAAGCAAGTATCTTTAGGCCAGTCTCAGTGCAAGTTTCATCGCATAGTTACCTAGACCCCAAAACTAGATAACCGTGCAGATTGAGTTTCTTGGGGATGAAACTTCTTTCACATCCCATTAAACTCTCTCCTTCTCTCTCCTTGCCATATCAGCAGAATTTATGGCATGAAACTCTCCATGAAACCCTCACTGAGACTGGCCTTATAATGCGACGCATGCAAAGCATATCTGCTGACAGCAGCTCTCATGCACTACGAGATTGGCTGCCCTCGGGCCATTGGCCACCATCGCCGATAATATTTGCCGATGGAGTGCGGCTCCGGGTAGCATACTCGCATCCTCCCCGCCGTCCCCGATCTCCAGCGCCATACCGAGATTTTTGACGGTGTACCGCATGCTGCCCCCGTACCGGAAGTCATGGCGCAACACGACGACGCTCGCCGAAGATGTCCATGATCCGGGAGCCCGCCGCGCTCTTGGACACCGCGTCGAGGAAGAACGGCGCGCGCGTCGAGTCCCACGCGTGGACGAGGAGCGCAGCGGCCGCGGGATGGCCTCGGACTGGATCCTGGTGGGCTCCTTCCATTCCATGAGGTCGCACACCTCCACCAGCTCGTTGCATATACCCAGCTCAGCGAACGGCGAAGCTATGTCTTTTGCGAACGTGCGCGTTGCGGCAAGTGGCGGCGGGGCAATGGGCCGAGCGGCGTTGCGGCCGTGTCAGCCGCGAAGGCAACGGCGACGACGATGGCGGCGTACAAGATCTAGGAGGACTACCGATGCGCTGGACTGAAGGAAGACTATGGAGATCCAATGCAGAGATACTCATATTCTCTTAGAGGAGAAGATGACGTACCCTATTCTCTTGTTTCACCTAGGGATGCAAGCAGGCGCGAGTCTGCCCGCTAACCTGCTAGGCCCGCCTGCTAAAACAGCCCT
>JAZFNS010020007.1:139363758-139374228 GCA_037127165.1 Alloteropsis angusta | reverse complement strand
CACGGCTCAGACCCACCCCACAATCCTAAACCCTACACCCGATCTGAGAGGGCGCGCGGAGCTACAGGAAGCACCGCCGGCACCCGCACGGCGGCGCCATCACCGACACCCCTGCTCCGACACCCCGTCGCTCCTCCGAGCCGCCATGGCCGCCCCATCAGGAAGCTCCACCGGCGCNAGGTGATGGTATGTGCCCCTCTACCCCTCTCTCTCTCTGTGTTCTTTCATCATTCATTCATATGCGCGTGAACCCAATCACTATTCCTATACTCAGAACCATGGAACCCTAACACAGGGATTAATGAAATCTAACAGTTTATTGATCAATCTTAATCCAACTGTTCCGCGTTACACTGAATAAATAGGCCATTGGCCGGCTAACAAACCAAACAAACTCCTAAACCTTCTCCTAAGAAACCTCTTAGCCACTTACGGTGGCCTGATCTGCCGCTGCTGCTGCTGTTTGTTGGCGCCATCCTTGTGCCGGCGGCTGTAGTGGTGGCCCCACATGACAACAACAGCAGATGCATATACTTTCCATCAATTGGATTGAGAGGTTCCCATATTACAAGGGCCACAGTTTCTTTATAACTGGTGAAAGTTATGGTGGCCACTACATACCACTACTTGCCAACACTATTCTATCAAATAATAAAATCATGAACACCACCATGATCAATCTCAAAGGAGTTGCTGTAAGTTTCAGACAATAACAGTTAATACTAAGTAATGCTTCCAAGGGTATTGACTCAAGGTTTATAATTCAGCATTCACTTATTGGAAGCAGATTGGGAATGCATACCTAGATGATGACACAAACACAAGGGCGACCATCGATTACTACTGGACACATGCTATGATCTCCAAAGAAACCACAAAGTTGTTAAGGAAAATTGTAGCTTCAATATAACATACACAAGACTCTGTAGAACCACGATAGAAGCAGCTAACAATGAGAAGGGCCTCGTCGATGAGTCCAACATCTATGCATCCTTCTGCTGGGATGCTTCGGCTCCCTATCAGCATCACGCTTTGGTAAAAGTCATCTCGCACATTTTAAACACATTCAACTTCTCCCAACTGATGGTATGATGTTGCAGGTAACCAACACTGGCCCCTGTGCCAGTTGCTATATGCGATCATATCTGAATCGCCAAGAGGTGCATGGAACATTGCATGCTAACACCACAAGATTGAAGCAACCATGGTCTGGTTGTAGGTGAAAGGAACGTAACTGATGTTCTTTCGAGTATTTCATAATAAAATTTAGCCTTCTGGTAGGTTAACAAAGTTCTATATGCTTTCTGAGCACCAATCATATCATTTTTTTCTGAAAATTGGAAAGATGCCCAAGCCTCTATGCTACCGTCTATTCAACAATTAATGTCAAGTGGAGTAAGCGCATGGCTGTATAGGGCCTGTTTACAAAGGGCCTGTTTGGATATGGGTCACTTAGGTCGAAATACATATGATTTAATTCAAATTTGATTAAATTCCAAAGAAAGAGCAATGCCCTTCATGCAACCACCCTATTAAGAAGTGAACTGTTTTTTATCTTTCAGTGGTGATATCGATGTTATGTGTCCAGTAACTTCAACACTGTATTCATTAGACATCCTGGGGCTGCAGATAAACTCACCATGGCGGGCATGGTATTCTGATGATGGTGAGGTACGAAGTACCAATTAAATGGTATGGTATAACCATTCTGTTGTCATGTAGGATTCTAAAACCCGCTATTTTCTTTATGAGACGGCAGGTTGGAGGATGTGTTGTTGCATACAAAGGTCTGGTATTTGCAACAGTTAGAGGAGCTGGACATATGGTTCCTACCTACCAACCCTAAAGGGCACTCACCCCTGTTCTCATCACTCCTACAAGGGAAGCTGCCCCTGGATGATTGGAACCCTACAAGGTTTCTTTTAATGTTTGTAACAATGAAAGATAGACTAGAGTCCATCAGAAAAATAATAGAAACATACTAGCCGATCATACGAGACTACAAAGATGTATTCTGAATCATCCAATTTCCTAAAAAAGTCTAAGCTTATCATGAAATGGATGAACCCTTTGTGCCATAAATGGGCCTCTTGTAGCTTACGATTTTAGATGTTTTGAGTTTCACATTTATGGGGTGTTTAGTTCGGTAGAATGCAAAATAAGAATGCATTCTGGGCGTGTTGGAGCGCGTGCACANGCATTGGGAAACGCGTAGTTTGCAAACTATGGACATTTTGCAAAATGTGGCAGGAACTAAACAGGCCCTTAGTACAACAGAATTGTACTTACATGAAACAGTGGAAGAGGTGTACTTTTGTGGATGTTTCTTATGTGCGATTTCAATCAATTTCAGTTGGATGAAATTAGATCATAAACTTTTACAGCTAAATTGTAAAATTATATCCTCGAACACTATTATGGGCATATGGTCCCCCAATTCAAAATAAATGATGTTTAGGGCATCAAGACAATCTAAAATGTGAAACTGGACTATCATTTTTTTAATGATTCAAATAAAGATAAACATTATGAAAGTATTTTCGTTACAAATATAGTAGCATCTATCTTATATTGTAAATCTCTGTCATTCTTTATATATTGATGGTCGAAGTTAAAAAAAGGTTTGGCCATCGGGAGTTACAAAACAACATATAATTTGAATCAGAGGGACTAGCTTCCTAAACTGTACTTAGTGTACTTAGGTTACCCTCACTGCTGTACTTTTCAGCAGATCATGAGATGATTCTCTACTAACAGCATCGAAAGATCAAGCGATCCAACAGGGAGAGCACCTTGGTTTGCTCGAGGAAAGTATGTGCGGTTTCCTTAGCAATCTGCAACTTACAGAAGTCAAACCAGACAAAAAAAAGAGTTGGTTTGACCCGCATTAGTACTGGTGAATCCTTTTTCCATGGGCCATGGCCACTGACTGAAGGATGTTTTTGATAGTTTTTTTGTACATACTAAACTTGACTTGACCATAGAAGTTTTTCTTTATTCGGAGAGTAAAGTCCTACCCCCTGAATTGTCTTGGAGTTTGAACTCGTAAGGACCAGAATACCAACAAGAGCAAATGCTCCTTGCTGCCTTTCTAAGCCTTGCTCTATGCATCTTCCTACCTCTTGCTCACTTCTCTGAGTTCTCTCTTTGACAAAATGTGTTGTCTTGAAAGGTATTTTGCACATGTGCACTACTAGAAAGTGGGATTCCCTTGTAAAGTTGATGCTCCTGTCCCCATCAACTCGTTTTTCAACTCTAACCCAAAGTGGGTCTACTCAGTGCATGATAACGGACAGGAAATGAAAAATAAGACAAAAAAGAAATGCACTTATACAATGGTTATTTTTATGTGCATAGATTTAAGGCAAGAGATAGTCTATTCAAAGGCAGCATATGAATCTTATGAATTGGACACAGCCAGAAATAATAAAGCATAGTTTAAAAAGAAAAGACACTAGTAGATTATCTGTTTCCTAAAAAAAAATTCTAGGTCTCCTTTTCCATAAAGAGGGGCTACTGTCAAAGTCAATGGCAGTTTGGTAAAAATAATTGTTCCATGCTCACAGCTCAAGTTTGGAATCTACCTTTCTACAGGAAAGTTTCAGATGAAAGGGCAGGTTGCTTAAAGGCCAAAACACATGAACAAAATGGAATTGTGCACATACTTGGAATGGGGATCAACTTATCTTTTGAAGATACATGAGATGGTGCATGGAAGTAATATTCAACTTATTGAAGTGGAAATGACAAGGTGTCAACTGCCAATGCATCAATACAGTGATGGTGCTGACCAGATGCTATCAACAAGTCGCCTCTGAGTAGTGGGTGTTAACATGTTTCTTGCTTCAAGAAAATATCAATGCTCAAAGAGAGCAACTTTGTGTAACAACATTGTGATTAGTTTACATAAACCAATTGAAACCAGCAGTACAAAAGAATCCTTACTAAGTTTCACAAGCTTTTATCAACAAAAGTAAAGCCTCAATTTAAGATGATAACAAGTCAAGCCACGCAGAAACTAGGAAACAACCTATTTCTCTACGTAATGACCATTGCAGTATTGCACTAAGCCAGAAGTCCGACTTCACCCAGCTCTGTGGGGTCGCTAGATTACCAAATGGTTTTTGCTTCAAATACGCTTTTTACAGTTTACAGTACTCCTACTAAAAGGAAATTAGAAGAAGCAACAGATGCATCACAACTCCTTGGTTTAGGCTAAGGACCACAATAGAAAGGCACGCTAAAGTAAAGATGCCTGGGAATATTGGCAGAATATAATCGTGTGAAGAAGAAGCTTATGAGGACGTATGATGCTAAGAAAAGTAAAGTCAAAGATAAAGAATCAAGATACACACAGTACACTTAATCAATGTTACGATGGATGAGGCACCATCAATCTGATTTGCATACATTTTTCCCATGTAATGAGTGTTATTGAGACAGAGATAGCTCTGGTGCCTTTCTAAGAAATGTGCTGACTTTGTTAGGTCACAGACAACAAAAAGAAGCTTAGAATTTTAATTTAACGCCATTAGCATTGCAAATATAGATGCCATATAAAAGAGAGAATATTAAGAGCTTTAAGTCCAACTTGCGTGGAAAAGACAAAGGATCAAATACATTATGGTTTCCTTGGAGGACTCTTCTACTGTACTGCAAACAGAATGTCCCCTCTATAAATAAAGATCGACCAATGGCAACATAGCACAAGACACCAAACACCCATGCGTAAGCTTCTATCAAGATGAAAAGAGGCCTCCTCATAGTTTGGTCCTTGTTCTACTTCAGTGCTGCAAACACAGCCACTAGAAACCAGGCCAGCCAGCCTCTTGAATTTGATCATTTGAGATTATCTGGCAAATATGTTCAAGGAAAACAAGATTCAACTCTGAAGAATGAAACTAGTCCCTCGGTGCATAGAGGCCCAAAAAACAATCTACAGGATAAGGATAAGATTGCATCGATGCCAGGGCAAACAGGGGTAGTAGAATTTGACCAATATGCAGGATATGTCACGGTGGATGCAAAGGCTGGAAGGGCTTTGTTCTACTACTTTGTTGAGGCTCTTCAAGATCCTTTGGACAAACCGCTAGTACTGTGGCTGAATGGAGGTATGCCACTGATTTTGTTCACAACAATTTGTAAACATTTCAGTGCATAAACAGAGCACTTTGTATATCTGTAGTGTTGTTTCTTCAAGAAGCTGTTATAAACTTCTGGGAAACAAACAGCTGGGAAAAAATCATGTCTAGGATACTAGAACATATATCATCTCTGTTTGCAATGCTACAACAAGATGCCTGGTTTTCAAAGAATAAGATGAAACACTTACTGGATTTGCAGGGCCCGGCTGTTCATCCTTTGGATCTGGGGCCATGCTTGAACTTGGTCCTTTCTCTGTCCGTAGTGACAACAAGACTCTATACAGGAAAAGGCATGCATGGAACAGAGGTAAATCACTTTAAACTTCACTGGATTAATAGTTGAATAAGCTAGTTGGATTACACCCTTGTTTTTCCATTATTGATCCATAATGCAGTGGCCAATATGCTGTTCGTTGAGATTCCAGCTGGTGTTGGGTACTCATATTCGAACACTACCTCAGATTATTATAACACCGGCGACCAAAGAACCACAGACGATGCTTATACATTTCTTGTCACTTGGTTAGAGAAATTTCCTGAGTATCGGGATCATGATTTCTTCATAACTGGTGAGAGTTATGCAGGTCACTATATACCAGAGCTTGCTAATATGATTGTTTCTATGAATAGAGCCAGGAATGGAATCAATGTCAAGCTTAAAGGTGTTGCGGTAGGTTTTCAGCCATAACTGATTCTGTTACGTAAAAGATTGGTAAATTTCTAACCAATGGTAACACTGTAAAACTTGATCAGATTGGAAACGCAGACTTGGATGACAATTTGACTCTAAGAGCATCATTTGACTACTATTGGATGCATGCTATGATTTCTAGAAAAGCTTACAGATCCATCAAGGATAAGTGTGGCTTCAATGGGACATACACTAAAGATTGCCAAAATGCCATGAAGTTAGCTACTCAGGAAAAAGGAAATGTTGATGATTATGACATCTATGCACCAACATGCCATGATGCCTCAAATCCTTCTAAATTAAGTGACTCGGTATACAACACCAAACATAAGTTTCACATATGTTTTTTTTATTCCCTTTCTATATGATCCTTCGGATACTGAAACTTTGGTTTACTTACAGTTAGTGTTTGGTGATCCATGCACAAAACACTATGTCTCCTCTTACCTAAATCGTCCTGAGGTCCAAAAGGCACTCCATGCAAACACAACAGGGTTAGACTACCCATGGATGGATTGTAGGTATGTGGATTGAATATCCAAATATGTTTATCATATTTGCCTCCAAATTATGTGCATTGTCAAATCATACCCCTTGTGAGACCCTTTTAGAAATCTGTTATTGGCTTTGCTAAAGCAATATGGAAAGGTAGATGCTTAACTTAAATAAACCAAAGAAACATAATACCTATGTATCTTTCATCAATCACTTATCAATAGAATTAATGCTAAAAAGGTCATGATGGACTCTACGAGCCAACCATCAAAGAGTATGTGAACCATAGTTGACAATAATAATTCCTTTATCATTAATTGTTATATGCAAAAAAGGTATTGGTAAGTCTACATTAAAAGGGGCATAATGCTAAAAGATTCTGAAGCCTATGTTCAGCTGATTCAGCATTCAACTATTCAAAGTGATAAACATATTTAACCATTCAGCCATGGAAAAGCAACGGTGGGTCTTGGGTCCCATTCACTACATATCCACACCATAGAGTATGCACCGAAATGCCTGTATTCCAATTCATTCTCAATGTTATGAGAGTGTGCATATGCCCCATTGCATATCCATTCAGGTATATCTTGAAATTTTGTTCATTTTCAAGTAACCTCGAAGTTGGGAATGAAGGAGAAGTCAATAGTACATCATGTTTCTAATTAACTTCTATGTTTTCTTCAAGCAGTCGTCATGTATATGATAATTGGAAAGATTCACTAGAGACGATGTTGCCATCAATCAAGAAACTAATTTCAAGTGGCATTAGAATATGGTTGTACAGGTACATATGTTCAGCTTCCTGTGTGACAAAATACTTAGTATAATATGTTACATCATAAAACAGTGATTTAAACTATACCGTTGTGTATCAGTGGTGATACGGACGCGGTGTGTTCATTCATTTCGACGCAATATGCGCTGGAGATTCTTGGGCTTCCAGTGGACACATCTTGGCGTCCATGGCACATCGATAATGAGGTACATAGCCCAGTGTTCATCAGATGATTAAGAATGAATGTCAGCATTCATGTCAAACGATTCCTTTGGATAAAGTCGTATATGTGCTTCCTGCAAAATAAAAAATAAAAGGATGATCCATCATGTCGCTTGACAAATGATCACTAGTACCTAAATCAATTTGATAGACAAGTTCCCAAACTCTTAAAATACCAAAGCGGCAGTAAGTTTGAGCATAAAACGGCTAGTTGGAAACATGCCATTATAATTTTCACGGTTTGGAAATATGCCATTGGTTAGTCAATGACAGTCAGGGGCCACCTCAGTCACTGACATGTGGGGTCTGATGGCATTTCTCAAATTTTTGAAAATTGTAATGGCACCATAGGATTTTGCATCTTGAAACATCTTAAATGCATTATTTCGTCTAGAAATAGCAGTGAACAAATAACATTGGTTTCCTAATAGTTTGTTAAACAGCAGGTTGCTGGCTACGTTGTTGGGTATAAAGGCCTGGTCTTCGCAACAGTCAGAGGAGCCGGGCACATGGTCCCGTACTACCAGCCTCGCAGGGCATTGGCACTATTCTCATCATTCCTAGAAGGGAAGCTCCCTCCGCACTGATCCAATAAGCTGGCAGGTTTTCCCAGTGCCATTTGCATAGTATCTTCCACAGCCTATGGAATCATAGGCAGTCTATAAGGCCCTAGTAGCTTGGTTTTAGTTTAATTTCTTTGTGCAAGCAAAGAGAACTTTGTAACTCTGCTCCGATTGAGCAAGCGACTCATAAGTCATAACACGGAGCCAATGGACTCTGGCTTGTAGCTAGCATAAGAAAAGAAGTTGAAGTAAAAATACTAAATCCTGAACAGGTTTTAAGCAAGTTCAGTTTTTCCAACCAGAACTAAACGGTGTCAGTGCTAACACCATCACTGGGCCTAGATTGACAAAGATAATTCCCGTTTCCTCGCGCAGTAGCATCCAGGCATCCGCGCATAGAAAAAGGGTCAGGCGTTCAGAACTTCAGATAGAGAAGGGGTTCCTCAAAGGGAGTGAGGGGAAGAGGAGGAAGGAGCGAACCTCGGAGAAGCGGTGGCCGCCGCAGAACGGCATGGGTACTCGTACTCGTACGAGCTTGCGACGGAGCAGGACGAGGGGTGGCGGCCGGCGCGTCGCCGACCCGTGTCCGGTGTCCCCATCTCACTGCTGACCGAGGTCTGTTTATCTGAACTGAACTCAGGAATGCTGACCCACCAAGGCACCAGCTCGCTACTAATGATAGTTTGGTTTAGGATTTGCTCCTCTATAACAAATTTAAATTTAAGTCAAACTGCTATTTGATAAAGTTAGATTTATAATATATAGGCTTCGTGTTACAAATTTAGGTTTAGTCAAAATTCTCTTCGAACATTCCTTCCTCCATGCTTAACTGAGACCGTGCTACCATTTGTCTGCTAATCAAACAACCTAAGAATAAATAGAAAAAATCAAATACGAATATTGGAACCTCCTTCCACAATGAACATACTGGTCAATATAAATAACCAGATTCCTAATAAGAAAGTATATCCACACAGTTTCATGCAAAATAACTTCTATTTAAAATATTTATAGGTGGTGTTTGGATATTAGAATATGCAAGATGGGAAAGGGAAATAGGGATGGTGGGAAATCATTTCCCATGTTTGATATGAGCATGAGAAATAATGGGGTTGGGAAAGGGAAATATGAGCTTCTTGTCCCACCATTCATTCCCAATGAAAAGGGGCTTGCTATGTGTAGGGGTGTTTAGTTAGGTGGAAAAAAATTCTGTGAAAGGTTTTTACGAAAAAAATCTTACCATATAGAAGTAGTAAATGTAGACTAATAATAAAACTTGTTACATATTTTGCTTGGCAATCGCGACAGAAATCTAATGAGGGCAATTAGAGGGTAGTCAATCCATGATTAACAGATGGTACTGTAGCATCACTGTTGTAAATTATAGATTAAGTATGCTCATTAGATTCGTCTCGCAATTTACAGTCCAACCGTATAATAAAATATATTTTTCATCTACATTTAATACTCCCTACACATAAAATTCTCTTTGATATGATAGATAATTTTTTTTAGAACTAGACACCCCCTAAAAGACATGAACATATAAAATCACCCTCAACCTATAAATGAAATTTTTTATTTAACAAAGGCACTATGTTCATAAGCCAAGATATCCTTTACCAAAATCCATTCCTGTCCCAAACAAAGGAAAGGGAAGAAGAGATGTTCTCATAACCCTAACCCATACCCATGTCAATCCAATATCCCTATGTAGTTCTGATATTGCAAAATCTTAGGCCATGTTCGGATGGGGGAATCAAAAAATTGATTCCCAATTAGTGGTATTAAATAAAGTCAGTTTACAAAACTACCTCCATAACCCCGTAGCAAATTCGTGAGACAAATCTAATGAGGCCTTTGACTACACGATTAGAGGATGGTTACTATAGCAAATCATGGATTAATTAGGCTCGTTAGATTCGTCGCGCAAAGTTATACTCATGTGTGACTGGGTTTTAAAAATAGACTTCATTTAGTACTTCATGCATGCAAGATTCTTTGGGGACAAAAAAATGTCACCCTCATCTTAACACTGCCTTAACATACAACAAAACCTATGTAGTTCTCCAATTTTTCCGCCACAGGCTTGTCCTTATAGTTTTCTATCTTTTCCAGCACGGGGCTTGCCCCTGAGCCCTGATTTCATTGCTTCGCATCAATGAAAATATCATAGTCTTCATACATCAAGTTTGGCCCGTGTACCCCACAAAATATACTACATGTGTTCTAGAGTTTAAACAATGCAAACAAAAACAACGTCTTAGATGGCCTGTCGCGTTAGTTGGTATAGTGCGCCACATGTGAAATGCCCAAAGTACCCTTCCTCTTTCTCCATTGATATGTGGTGGTATGTGATGGTTGCGAGTAACCGTACCTTGTCACATTGCTTTGTACCGAGCCATAGATGCAGAAGCAAAATAGGCGAACAACTTACGACAACAAAGATTGATGACAAAGGGCGTGTTTGGATCCACTCCGCTCCACGTTTTTAGCTCTGCTCCAACAATTCCAAGCCAAACATCACCAGCTCCACGTTTTGCAGATCCACGAAAAAAGTGAATCTGGAGACCAACT
>JAZFNS010020007.1:139336817-139352726 GCA_037127165.1 Alloteropsis angusta | reverse complement strand
TAAAAAAATTTAAAACCACTCATCAAAACCGTCCGATGGCCAAATTTGAACGGTTTTGATAGTTGAATGGTCAAAGATTCCCGGTTTTAGAGTTCGATGGCCAAAACCAAACTAAGAGATGGTCGAAAATAGACTTTTTCCGTCGTCGAACTATCTCACGGGGGCGTGGGCCATGGTTTAAGGCTTGGCTCAACGAAGCGGGACTCTGGCTCTGCAAGGTGCTTGTGCAGCTCGAGCCGGAAAAAATGGTGGCTTCCGGCTAAACCCCCTCTTCTTTCAAATCCCTTCTCCTCTCGCCGCCGCCGCCGCCGTCCCCCGCCGCTCCCCGTACCCCGTTCCACTCCCGTTTCCACTATCCAACCACCACGCCCGAACCCTAAACCCCACAAGCCCTGCGAACTCCGCCCAAACCCTAAACCCGGCGAACCTCGGGAGCTGCCCCCAGCCATGCCGAAGGTCTTTGGCACCGGCGTCTTCGAGTTCCGGCACCCCCGCGCGGCGGAGTACCCTCTCCCGTCGGACGCCGCCCCCGCCACGGCCGCGGCGCCCGACAAGGTCCCCGCGTCCACCGGCGGCGCCTCCATCACGCTCCTCGACATCCAGCGTGACCGCCTCACCCGCGTCGCCGTCGAGCACTGGGGCACGGCCGTCGCCGCGGCGGCCTTCGATGCGGACCTCGTCAGGGAGATCTACGCCACCGAGCTCCGCGTCGAGGGCCGCGGCCGGAAGACCGTGCCGCTGCACCGCGTCATGATCCTCGAGGTCAGCCAGTACCTCGAGAACTACCTGTGGCCGCACTTCGACCCGGCGGACGCCTCCTTCGAGCATGTCATGTCCATCATCCTCATGGTCAACGAGAAGGTCGGCCTCTTTTCCGAATTGGACTGGAGCACGTATTCCTTGCTTCTAGCTTGGGCGATTTCTAGGGTTTCTGACACGGTTTGGGCATTTTCTGCAGTTTCGGGAGAATGTGGCGGCGTGGACATGTTTCCATGACCGTAAGGATGCTTTCAAGGGGTTCCTGTGGCGGGTTCTCAAGCTCAAGGAAGAGGTTTGTGTTGATTTTTTCCAGTAAAATGAGCCTTCATGTGAGATCTCATTTAGGATACAATTGATTTTGGAGTTGGTTATTTATGCATCTATTTACTGTGAAGTAATATTAATTTGTGGAGCGTTGGATAAACCAGGATGCTGCTGTTTTAAGGTTCCCAGTTAAACGAGTAGCAGAATTGGCTATCTGTCCAATTGCTTCTAACAACCAAGCTTTCTTAGGCACATTGTCTGGATGTCGCTTTAGCCAAAATGTAATTGGTAGTGAGATGTAGTCACTCGTCTGTACTTTTGGTGGTATAATTGGGAACATCAGATTGGATTACAAAAGCTTGAGAAGTTTGGTGGTTTATATTGACTTTTCTGCATGAATGTCCCACTTCACTGTTGAATTGTTTTGAGATCCAGTCGAATAACTTGTGCAGAGCAGTTCTTTCTCGGATGTTCTGGTACTGGTTCGTTGAATATCAAGTTATCTAGGCACATATGATGTTATATGTACAGGGTTGGGTCATAGTTGAGGCTTTGGGGGCATCAGGGGATTTTGGGTCTTGCTTCTTTTGTTGCGCGTATGAGCTGTTATCAACACAAATCGTTTGGTTGTATTTCCATCTTGAACCAAACTTTATGTTCTTATGTCAGTACCAATCTGCGTCTTTTGGACTATTTCCTTATGAAAATATTATGAGATCGCAATGGTCATACATAATTTATCCTGTTATGTTACCTTACAGGAAAGGGATCTTAATATGGCAGAGAAAACAAATTACCTCCTGTTCATGATAAATGCATTTCAGGTACTTCCTATTCGCATTGCATGCTGATGCTTCATTTCCCCATTTTACGTTGTTTAATAATTCCTGTTCAACCAGAGAACCACCACATGCTTCATGATATTGGGGCTGAACATCAATACGACTTCTTTATGGAATTGATCTATGCGCTGCTGATATTTATTTTAAAATTTAAGTTTATGAACAATTCTAGATTGCCCTTATATGTCAGTTATGCAAGGCTTACTATTGTATATACAGTTTATTGGGATAATCACCCTGTGTCAGTTTTATGAGAACTTAAACTTACATTGGCATTTATTTTATACTTCGCTGCAGAGTTTGGAGGATGAGCTTGTCCGGGATACTATACTTCAGTTAGTAAGCCTAAAGCTGTGGAATACCCTTTCTTTTGGACGGCTTCAGGTAATTTTAGGTTTTTCTCTCTAACAATTAGTTACTTTTCTCCGTGCTTACTTTTGGATTCTTATCTTTGTTTCAAACATGTACAGATGGAACTCTGCCTTAACCCTGAATTGATTAAGAAGTGGACTAAAATTAAAAGAAAAGAGGCAAAGGAAGCAAAAAAGGCTGACCAACCTATCCATCCTTCTGAAATGCTAGAGAATAAATTCCTTAGGAATCTAATTGAAGAATTTTTGGAGGTATGCCTTTGAAACTATCCTTGTTACTCTGTTATTGCTTGATAAGAATTTTGCTTAATTCCCATGGAAATTCTGTGTAGATTCTTGATTCGAAGGTAATATTATCCAGTCAAGACAGTGGTGAAGAATCTGTACTGAATGAGTCACTTAATGGGCAGATCGATGATTCTTGTGTCCTATATTGTGAAAGGTTTATGGAATTTTTGATTGACATGTTGAGCCAGCTTCCTACTAGACGGTATGTAGTTACTAATCTTGTATTGCCAGCACCTTTGTAAATGTAGATTGTACCTGTTTCCATTCTACTTTACGTGATATTGTCCACTTATATCTAACAACATGAGAACTTAACATCCTGTTCTCAACTTTGCAAATATGTCTGGTTAGTGCAAGTAAAGAGTCCTTTGTGATATAAGCACCCATCCAATTATAAAGGCTTTAGGGATTTTGGTGTTCAATTCTCAAGTTTATAGATCCAAATGGAGACCTATGGAAGTTTAATTCATGGGATGCAATTTATACTCAAGAGTAACTGCCTTTCCTGACCATGAAGCTGTCAATGTCCTTGCACATCGGATAGTAATAGAAATAGATTATGCAAGTACTTGTCTCTTTCCACTCTGAGCACAATAAAGACATAGACCAGTGTATTTCCATCCGTTCAAGGGTGTTAACATTTCTGCTGTATGGATCTCTTGTATTGTCATAATTGAACATCAATTCCTTGTTCTGGTTGTCTATGTACCCTCTCCGTCCCAAAAAGAAGACATCCATTGATTTAAAATTTGTCCCAAGACATCCATTGATTTAAAATTTGTCCCAAAAAAAAGTCATTCTACCTCATTTGGTGTGCACGTGTGCATGCGGACATGCAGCAGCCAGTTACCGCTAAATATGGCTAATAAACAGGGTAAGTGTGGTCATTTTACATTCTTATNCCACAATGGGCCATGCCCGAATTTCATTACCAAGGCAACGAAATTACAACCACCGCAGTTCAGTTACCACCGGAAAATAAAACGCAAGTTTGTTCCAACGTACTGCTAGCAGAACTATCGACGGTTACCTGGCCACACAGGGGCCCCACTTGCTACGCACACAGACTTAAAACTGCTTACAAAAAAAACGGAAACTTCCCGCCATGAATTCCACTACTACTCAAAATTACTACTAAGCCTTTCACGAATCAAGTTCTTTTTGCATCGACCGTTACTGAAGCAGCACTGTCCCGTTTCCCTCGTCCGCCATCTCCGCAGAATGAAACATCAGAGCCGCCTGCTTGAGACCTTCTGCTGCCACCGTGAGAGTTGCTTGGTTCTGTTCATCCTGTAGGTCTGCCCAGTATACNGAAGAGATTAGACAGATGATCTCAGTAGGAGATCTCACTCTTTTATTTTCAAAACATGTATCGTTTCTTTTTCTCCAGATTGCCCAGCAGACCGCGGCTAAACCCACCACGGTTAGCTGGCCACTGTTTGGTAGGAAACTGTTAGCCCATGCCCAAAATTGGGCGAAGGAGCCTGGTCTACAATTAGCCCCTATCACCATTGCAATTAGGCTCCAGATGTACTTGGCAGTTGTGCAAGTAAAGAAAAGATGTTCAATAGTTCCCCCCTCCTGACAAAAACAACATTTCGGATCACCTTGCCATTTTCGTCTGAGAAGGTTATCTTTGGTAAGAATGGCATCCCTATCCACAAGCCACATGAATGTTTTAATTTTGAGGGGAATCTTTGATTTCCACAAACTTTTAGTGAAGCCCGACTGGTTAGAGATACATAAGTGTTCATAAACTGATTTTACCGAGAAGATTCCCTTCTTACACCACTTCCATTTTGGGTAATCTTCTTCTTCAGATAGAGCACAAGAGTTTAAGATGTCATAGAGCTTTCTCAGATTGTTTTGATTATTCTCATCTAGCCACCTTCTAAATGACAGTCTCCACCCTTTGGAAGCAATCCTATGGACTGAGCTGTTTTGTTCATTGTTGATCTCAAATAGGCTGGGGAATTTTTCTTTGAGGCAGATAGCTCCACACCAAGTATCCTGCAAAAAATCTGTTTTTTTCCCATTCCCCACCACCATAGTTCTTCCTTTGAGGTAGATGTCTTTGACTTTCAGCAGANTCATTCCACAAAGGGGAATTACTAGGTTTTGCTNTTGAGTTGGGAAATGCATTGTTGTTTCATGTATTTTTTTTCTCACAATGGACTGCCACAGCCCTTCTCCTGTTTCAATTTTCCACCACCACTTAGAGAGCAGGCTGAGGTTCATTTTTCTGATATCATGTACTCCCAACCCCCCTTTCTTTTTTGGTAGACAGACTGTAACCCATTTCACTAGATAGTATTTTTTCTTCAACTGCCCTCCTTGCCAGAAAAATCTCTTCCTGGTTCTATCTAACCTTTTCAGCACGGTTTTGGGCAATATGTACATGGACATACAGTAAGTGGGAATACTACTTAAAGAGGAGTTAAGTAGAATAAGTCTCCCCACAATGGAGAGTGTGCTTCCTTTCCAACCATCCAGCCTTTTAAGCATTTTTTCATCTAACAACATCCAGTCTTTGACATGTAATCTAGAGCCAGAGACTGGGACTCCCAGGTATTTGATGGGCCAAGAACCAATTGCACAGTTAAACAGTTCAGAGAATCTTACAGATTTATCCACATCTTCACTTACCATCAAAACTTCACTTTTGTTGAAATTGATCTTAAGACCTGACATGTTCTCGAATAAGTACAGGAGGAGCTTCATGTTTCTTGCCACCTCATAATCCTCTTTTAAACAAAGTATTGTGTCATCTGCGTACTGTAGAATGGCTACACCATGTGGTATGTAGTCTGGTATCAAACCAGTGATTATTCCATTTCTTGTGCCATGTTTATCATTTTTGACAGGGCATCCACCGCAATATTGAAAAGTAGTGGGGAGAGAGGGTCCCCCTGCCTGACCCCCTTCCCTGTTGTGAAATAGTGGCCAATAGTGTCGTTCACCTTCACACTCAGTGTCCCACTTGTCATGACAGAAATGATCCATTTACACCATTTATCATTGAAGCCCCGTTGTCTAAGGCATTGCAGCAAGAAATTCCAGTTTATCTTGTCATATGCCTTCTCGAAATCTAACTTGAGAATCAAGCCATCTTTTTTCTTTTGTCTTGTGTCATGCAGAATTTCATGTAGGCTCATTATCCCTTCCATAATATTCCTCCCTTTGATAAAAGCATTTTGAGCAGGATTGATGAGTTTGTTCATGATCTTCTCAAGTCTGAGCATCAGAGTTCTTGTAATAATTTTGTAGCACACATTTAGCAAGCAAATGGGCCTATATTGTTGAATTGTATTGGCCTCCTTTATTTTTGGTAGAAGAATGATTGTGCCATAATTCAATCTCTCTATGTTTAAATGGTGTGAGTGCAGTTCTAGGAAAATAGCCATTAGATCTTCTTTTATAAAACCCCAGCATCTTTGATAGAACTCAATTGGAATATGATTAGGGCCAGGGGCTGTGTTTTTCTCCATGGTAAATATTGCATGTTTCACTTCTTCCAGTTGGAATTCTGCAGTTAAGGCTTCATTTTCTTCTTGGGACACTTTTCCCCCCTCCTTCCAGCAATGAGGGTCTAACTGTATACTTGTGTCATTGGATTTTCCAAACAGTTCCTTATAATAGTTGGTAGCTATATCCAGAATTTTATATTCTTCTTCCACAGTCTGATCTTCATGCAGCATACTATATATGATATTTTTCCTTTTTTTACCATTGGCCATACGGTGAAAGAATTTTGTGTTATTATCTCCTTTAAGGAGCCATCTTGAATTTGATCTTTTGAACCAGTACATCTCTTCTTCAGCTTGTATTCTGAACATTTCAGATTGTATAAAGGTTCTTCTTTCTAATTCCTGAATGGACAGGCGCCCTTCTTCCTCTTTTTGTTCTAACTTCATTAACTCTTTTTGAAGAATGTTTTTATACTTTTTCTTATGACCTTTTAAGCTCATGCCCCATCCTTTAAGAAATTTTTTCACTCTGTTTATTTTGATACACCAACAATCTGTAGCATTTTTTGCACCCACCTGTTGCTGCCAAATTTGTGAGAGTTTTTCTATGCATTCAGGGTGGTCTAGCCAAGCTGGTTCAAACACAAAATTGTTCTTATTCTTTTTGATATTGTTGTCTGAGCACAATAGCAAAGGATTGTGGTCAGATGATTCTCTGGGAATTTTCCTCAAATTTATCAAAGGGAACAAATTTTCCATTTCCATATTGCACAAAACTCTATCTAATCTTTCCAGGGTAGGATTATCCTGATTATTACTCCAAGTGTATTTTCCCCCTATCAAGGGCAGATCTCTCAATTCGTAAGTGTTTATAATGAAATTGAACATGTCAGAAAACTTGTTACTATGAAAGTTTTTGTTCTTCTCAGCACTAGATCTTAGAATGTTAAAATCTCCACCAATAACCAAAGGATCTTTTTGAGACGGAGGTAGTATTTTCCTATCATGTCCGTATAACATCTTTCCATTGCATTGTACCTGTCTTTACTATCCAAGAAAACACTACTATATTTCTTAAGCGGAGAAATATCTTGGTTCAGTTAAATATTGCTGGCAAGGGGCAATATTAACAAACCACAGCTTGCGTTTGTTTATATGTTATATTGTTTCCCACTCATGTTACTTATAATCTGCAGGTTTTTGAGGCCCCTAGTTGCTGATGTTGCTGTTGTTGCCAAGTGCCATTTGAGTGCACTCTATACTCATGAAAAGGGACGCCTTTTTGCACAGTTGGTTGACTTGCTGCAGTTTTATGAAGGCTTTGAAATTAATGATCATTCTGGAACACAGCTTGGTGATGATGATGTTGTGCAAGCTCATTATTCCCGTTTCCAAGCTTTTCAGCTGCTAGCATTTAAACAAGTGCCTAAGGTGTGCATCTTGTTATTATCTATTCTGACTTCCATTTTGTGGTTTGGTTTCTTGTACATAAGTTAACACGGAAGGCAAACTGTAACTTTTCATCATCATTGCAGTTGCGAGATTTTGCCTTGTCTAGTATTGGTTCACTGCATAAGCGAGCTGACTTAACAAAAAAGCTGCTTGTCTTGTCAGATGTGGAACTGCAAGATCTGGTTTGTAACAAGGTGAGAATTTGCTTCTCACATATTACTTTACCTGTTTGTGATTGTTCTCTATTAATATGTAATAAGACTCTTTTGTTGTTTGTAAATAGTATTTCCTTAACATATGTCAGCTGGACATGCCTTTTCTTGTCATTGGAGGTCTAATTTTCAAAGTTTAATGGTTCTCTGGTCTCCAGACCTAAGTTAATACAACAGCATGCAAATATACATGCATACGTTTGGATGATTGATCAATAATGACCGGCCGATAATTGAGTTTTTGAGGCTGGTTGTACAGGTGCAATTAATAGGCTGGATACACTATATATCTTCTTATAGTGAGTTATGTAACTTGACCTCTACAGCCCCTTGTTGATGAGGTGAAGCTTCCCCTCTGCCTCATTGATCTAGGCTGCAGGGCTCGAATTTAAATACCTACAATGTGGTTGCATTTGGGAATCATTGAATATATGATGTGCATATGTTATACCTCCAACAAACAGGAAAAAAAATCTGTACAAGGCTGAAGCCTATGACCTTGCAGCTTTCATGACACAAACATCAGAAACTACCCAATTTCCGACTAAGGGTAGAAAACACCTAGCCTATTCCCAGAAACAGACCCTAGAGCTCCGTAACTGCGCACCGTAAGGTGCCTTCTTCGTTCATTGCTTTCATGACCTTGTTGACATTCGGGGATATATAATTAAAAACACAATCATTATGATGCTTC
This sequence comes from Alloteropsis angusta, assembly GCA_037127165.1. Classification (NCBI taxonomy): domain Eukaryota; kingdom Viridiplantae; phylum Streptophyta; class Magnoliopsida; order Poales; family Poaceae; genus Alloteropsis; species Alloteropsis angusta. The sequence goes on along the minus strand of JAZFNS010020007.1, from coordinate 139,344,377 downwards.
CGCAGCTTCCATGAAACTAGGATGATCACAGCAATGAGATCTGACATGCACTGACTTTGTTAGGCCTGTAAATATGTACATGTTACTTTACCAGATAAATGCATCTCATTTTCTTATTTCCTAGCATTTGCTGTGCTGTTAAATGACATATATAGTCAAAGTGGCTAAATATTTAACTGACAGCCACCAGTCAGAGAGGTCAGAGAAGTTGCCTTGATTGGAACAAATGCCCAACTTTAATTAAGTTCCATAGAGTTAGCTTCAAAGTTATCCCCATAGTTAATTTTTTCGTTGCTTTGTTAGTGCCATGCATCACCATATTATATTTTTATTTATGTGTACCTGACTGCATTCTTTTTGAGTTTCTAATGTGCCAATTTATATGCAGCTGAAGTTAATCTCAGAGAAAGACCCATGCAGTGGAAGACGTGATTTTCTTATCGAAGTCCTAGTTGCTTTCTTTGAGAAGCGGCAATCCCAAAAAGATGCAGTAAATGCACTTCCTCTTTATCCAAATGAACAGATCATGTGGGATGAAAGCCTTGTTCCTAGCATTAATTACTCTGGAGAAGGCTGTCTTGCCCTCCCAAAACTCAATCTCCAATTCCTGACGCTTCATGATTATTTGTTAAGAAATTTCAATCTGTTTCGTCTTGAATCAACCTATGAAATCCGTGAAGACATTCAGGAAGCTGTTCCTCATCTTCATGCTTATATCAATAATGAGGGAGAGACTGCCTTCCGTGGATGGTCCAGAATGGCTGTTCCAATCAAGGAATTTAAGATTAAAGAAGTGAAGCAACCAAACATTGGAGAAATTAAGCCTTCTGCTGTAACTGCCGATGTTACTTTCAGCATATCAAGCTACAGGCATCAGATAAAATCTGAATGGGATGCTCTGAAGGAGCATGATGTTTTATTTTTGCTGTCAATCCGACCTTCTTTTGAACCACTTAGCCCTGAAGAGGCTGCAAAATCAACTGTGCCAGAAAGGCTAGGATTGCAATATGTACGTGGATGTGAGGTAATTGAAATTCGTGATGAGGAAGGAACACTCATGAATGACTTCACAGGAAGGATAAAGCGAGAAGAGTGGAAACCACCCAAGGGCGAGATTCGTACTGTCCGAATTGCCTTAGATACTGCGCAGTACCACATTGATGTTATTGAGACAGCAGAGAAGGGTGCAGAAAATGTGTATGGAACGTTTAATGTTCTAATGAGAAGGAAACCCAAGGAGAATAATTTCAAAGCAATCTTGGAATCTATACGTGATCTAATGAATGAAACATGTGTAGTTCCAGAATGGTTGCATAACATATTCTTGGGTTATGGAAATCCTTCTGCGGCACAGTGGATAAATATGCCTGATCTTCTGGAAGTTATAGATTTCAAGGACACTTTTCTTGATGCCAACCATGTACAGCAAAGCTTTCCAGACTACCAGGTACATTATTTTTAACCCAAAATATTGCTTCCCAAAAGTGGATCTGTTTTTACCTTTTGATCTTTAATCTCCAAGATTCTAATGCTAGAATCTTTTCAGGTTACATTTATCAATTCTGATGGTACAGAAAACCTGCATCCAAGTCCCCCTTTTAAGATTAGGCTGTCCAAGAAAATGAGAGAAAGCAGTCATGCCCTACCCGGCAATGTGAACTCCAGTTTGACTGTTAAGAACAATGATAACATGGCTGATGGCGAGTCTCAGAAAGAGAAACTAATTGTCGAGGCATACATTCCAGCTGATCCTGGGCCATATCCTCAAGATAAACCTAAACAGAACTCAGTGAGGTTCACACCCACCCAGGTACTCTTCAGAGACTGAATATCTGGGACAATCCAATAGTATTAATGGTGCTTGCCTAGTAATGAACTTGCAAGTACAAAGGCATGTTTAGAGCTTTTTTTGTGCACACTAGAGTTCCTCTCATCATTTTATCTTATGCTAACTGGGGAAAGGTGCTTCTTCCATCATTGAAGATATGATACTGTACCAGGCCCAAACTCACTTCTTAGTGTACATAAGTCAAGATAATGGCTGTCAGACTGGAGTATTTACATGACATTATATTTGCTCTCTTAAGTAAATAACATAAGCTTTAACGTATGTCTAGGCCCAGTGTGTTTACCGTGTTAGTGTCTTTGCTTTCAGGGTGAATGAGGATCTTATTGATCTTAAAAATTCTGACAATATTTTTTATTTGTAGATCGGTGCTATAATATCTGGTGTTCAACCTGGGTTGACAATGGTTGTTGGTCCTCCTGGTACAGGAAAAACAGATACAGCTGTGCAGATATTAAATGTTCTATATCATAACTGTCCTTCACAAAGGACACTGATTATAACCCATTCCAATCAGGCTTTGAATGATTTGTTTGAGAAGATAATGCAGGTACTGTTACTGAGCAATATATTATCTGAACTCTTACCTTTTATCTTACATTAGTACTTCTTCAAGAGCCAGTGGATCAATGCTATGCTGTACTCCAATGTCAGTGAGTTGATATTGCTGCTGCACTTGACTGGAAATTATGTGGCATTCCTTGCAATTCCATGCAACAATAGGCGTTTACTCCTTGTCCTTTCTGATTTTGTTGTCAATGGAATCTAATGTAAAAATGGTGCCCGTTGATCCCGAGGGATTCTGTGTATAATGAACCTAATGTCACATTTCCGTTCTTTAGTTTAACATGTTAAAAAACTATCATTAATCTGTTTGTTTTCCTTAACTGATGGCAAGGATCTCTTGATTCACCTCATGATGGACGATATAAATCTGTTAGATGTTTTTCTAATAATTATGGAGATGTTTTGGATATGATTATCTACTGCATCTTAGTTTGTTTCTGGGTATCTGATGTTTTTTTTTTCTGCCAGAGGGATGTTCCTGCCAGGTACCTTCTTCGCCTTGGTCAGGGTGAGCAAGAGCTGGCCACCGATCTTGATTTTAGCCGTCAAGGTCGTGTCAATGCTATGCTTGTCCGACGGCTAGAGCTGCTAGGTGAAGTTTCTAAATTGGCGAGATCTCTCCGTCTTCCAGAAGATGTGGGTTACACATGTGAAACTGCTGCATATTTTTGGTTATTACATGTTTATGCCCGTTGGGAACAATTCTTAGCTGCCTGTGCACAAAATGAAGACAAGCCCTCTTTTGTCAAAGACCGCTTCCCATTTTCGGAGTTTTTTTCAGATACACCGCAGCCTATTTTCACTGGCGAGTCTTTTGAGAAAGACATGCATGCAGCCAAGGGTTGTTTCAAACATCTTTCCACGATATTTCAAGAGCTTGAAGAGTGTAGGGCTTTTGAGCTACTCAAGTCAACGGTGGAGCGAGCAAATTACCTAATGACGAAGCAAGCGAAGATTGTTGCCATGACTTGTACTCATGCAGCATTAAAGAGGAGAGACTTCCTTCAATTAGGTTTCAAATTTGACAATTTACTGATGGAAGAAAGTGCACAGATATTGGAGATAGAGACTTTTATCCCGATGCTGCTGCAACGACAGGAAGATGGCTATGCTCGTCTTAAACGTTGCATTTTAATTGGTGATCACCATCAGTTACCCCCTGTGGTTAAGAACATGGCTTTTCAGAAGTACAGCCACATGGACCAGAGTCTCTTTACTAGGTTTGTTCGTCTTGGTGTTCCTTATATTGAGCTCAATGCTCAGGGTCGTGCAAGGCCTAGTATCGCTATGCTTTATAACTGGAGATACAGAGAGCTGGGAGATCTGCCTTATGTGCGTGAGCAAGCGATCTTCCATAAAGCTAATGCAGGGTTCTCTTTTGAGTATCAGTTGGTTGATGTTCCCGATTATAAGGGCAAAGGCGAGTCTGCTCCCTCTCCTTGGTTCTATCAGAACGAAGGGGAGGCTGAGTATATTGTCAGTGTGTATATCTACATGCGCCTGATTGGCTACCCTGCTAATAAGATTTCGATATTAACTACTTATAATGGTCAAAAGCTTCTTATTCGTGATGTTATAAATAAAAGATGCAAGCCATGGAATATTGAGCCACCTAACAAGGTATTTGTAATTAATATGGTGTTTGAGCTATGTTCATAAGATAACAGTATCAGTTACTGACTTTCTTGTACTGACTTCTGTTGGTCTGTGATATCTAGGTTACTACTGTGGACAAGTTTCAGGGTCAGCAAAATGATTTCATTCTACTCTCTCTTGTCCGGACCCGTTTCGTGGGCCATCTCCGTGATGTTAGAAGACTTATTGTGGCTATGTCCCGTGCTCGACTGGGCTTGTATGTGTTCTGCCGACGTTCACTGTTTGAACAGTGTTACGAATTGCAGCCAACATTCCAGCTTCTCCTCCAAAGGCCTGATAAACTTGGCTTGAATCTTGAGGAGTGCACCCCATTTACAGAGCGGCCTTTGGGGGAAACTGGAAACATCCATTATGTTACTGGTATTGAAGATATTGATCATCTTGTGAAATTCAGACTGGAACATCTCCGTCAGGTATGTTGTCCAGCACAATTCTGTCATGTAAATGTTGAATCTACTTTTTGTTTCTTATATATATAAATCTGAGCCATAACTACCATTTCTTGTTCAACAGATGCAATACATGCAGTATTATACTCCGGCAAATGAGCTACCTCCAGCAGTGGCAGAAAATGTCGCTGATGCAGTCCCTTCAGAAAATGGCAGTGTTCCGAATCAGCCAAACGAGCATGTGGCAGTGGAAGAAAATGGCGGGGCTAGTGACAGCACAGTTGGTAACAAGATGGAGGAAGATACTGTTGCAGCAAAGGATGAAAGGACGCAGGAAGAAAACAAGTTGGATGAAGGGAATGGTGACGGTGATGCGGCTATAGTGGATAAAAAGGATGAAGAACATGCTGATGCAAATGACAAGATGGAGGAAGGAGGTGCCACATCGAAGGACACGATGGAGGAAGAAAATTCGGAGAAGGACAAGATGGAGGAAGAAAATTCAGAGCAGAAGAACAAGATGGAGGAAGAAAATTCAGAGCAGAAGAACAAGATGGAGGAAGAAAATTCAGAGAAGGACAAGATGGAGGAAGAAAATTCGGAGCAGAAGGACAAGATGGATGAAGAGTGAGGTATGGTGGTATCCAGTTTTGGAAATTAACGAAGTCGGATAACATGGCCCCTCAAGATGTGGGCAGCGCCAAGATTGACAGTTGACGACATATGTTCATGCAGTTAATGATTGTGAAGGTTGTTTGCTCTGCTGTCTTGGTCAGTCTTCAGGGAAATGTTCAGGCAACGATGCCTTCATGTATACCACATGTGTTTAATCAAGTACTAAGATAGTGTTTGGTTCAATCAATGGTAACGCAAACGAAAATAGAATCGGATTACAGTGGAATCACGGCAGGGATCACCGTTTACTGTCTTTGTTTGGTTCTATACTGTATCGGTATTCGATGCTTGCTACTTTGACATTTGCAATAAGAAGCTTCCGTCTGTTTAGTCATCTAGCGCTCTCTCTCTCCCCTTTTCCAAATTGTGAAGAGCCCAATCTAGCAGAAAAAGACATGATTCGGTCAAGCAGGAGCTTAATCTGGGGAGTGAGATTGGTTTGGGCGGGTGCAAAACTAGATGGAGAGATTTTGGTGCTGCTGAAGCTTAACCATGGCAATGGCGAAGCAGCAAGGGGTAACTCAACCTGGGCACTGTGAAATTGATTTTAGGGGCATCTGAACTCGAATCTGATTGCTTGCGAGTTCGATTCACAGGGGAAGATCTCGATTTTGATGATGAAAACCTCGATTCTGATTTTATTTTGGAGGTATGTTGGTTCAGTTCTGCAATTAGAAGCTCGATTGGGTGACCACGAAAGCTGCCGAACTGCTTGCGTAGTGCGCTGGAAGGTGGAGGGGTTGGAGCTGCAGGGGAAGAAGCACCTGGTAGATTCGAACGAGGCATGCTCTCATCGGAGAGGGGCGGCGATAAGCTCTCATCGGAGAGAGGCAACGCCCTTGTTGCTGCCATAGCTCCTCGGCAGGGAACAATAATACGAAGGAGCTGCTCGTAGGAAGAAGTCGGGAAGTGATAACTGATAACAGCGATTGATGGCCGGTATCCGAGTTGTGCTAGCCCGGTATTGGATTACACGGTAACAGATTACTGACCACATGAAACCAAACACATTTAACGGTATCAATTACCTTCCGTAATCAGATTACGTTACAAAATGTTGAACCAAACGCTACCTAAGATTTTGGCAGTTCGTCTGAATCGCTCGGATATCAGAGTAATCAAGGCCTCAGCGTGCACAAAACGTTCGGTCCGTCCAGGAGCTCTCTCCTTGACTGGGCGAGCACACAACATTTTGTATACTTGATTGTTGTAATTTTGACATGAACAGCTTTGGAATTTTTGCAGATTCGCTAGCCTATGTTAACGCATATAAGTCATGCCGGATTTAACTTTTGTGTCCCTTGACAATTTTTAGCCTGAATCTATGGTCAACGGTTATCCCAAGCTTTCGAGTTTTTTTAGTAAAACTGATGGTAGTAGTAGTGAATCAACTTGGGCAACATTCACTTGCAGGCCCACACGCGGCAGATACCTCTCGTGATCTCGTTCTTTTGTTTTTTTCATCTCCGGGTAGGGAGCGATTCAAAACGTAAAATATTTCGGATGCTACCGAAATGGGTAAACTTCGGAAATTTTGGTCCAGGATTAAGTTGTCTGATTAATCAATGTAATTAAATTTTTTATTAAATTTGAATAGGGTTTGATGGAATTTCAGAGAATAGATGGCATGGAAGTGAGGAGACAAGGGGGGCGCGGCGCCAACGAAGACAGAAAGCACGTTGCTGTTGCCCGGGATGGCAATTTTACCCGTGGGTTTCGTGAGTGAGAGTATGGGTATAAATTTTCGCCCCCGGGCGAGGGTACGAGCATCAACTCTCGCCCGCAGGTAGGTCATGAGTATGAAAACTTGTCCGCGGGTACCTCGGTTTATCTGCAATATAAGGGTTTATTAATTTTTTATGTAACAAAGGTTTAACAACATATAATACGATCCAAACCTACAAAAAAATTCTAAGCACTTACATTGTATTTAGTTTATGTGTGGCTATACAATAATTGATTATTATGTTCTATTTTTTATTTTAGTTATGTAGCTAGACAATAATTTCCTATGTTGTAATTATTATTTGGCTTGTGTGAAAAAAGATTTGTGTATGTTCGTGTTACTTTTAATTGTATAGGTAATTTATCATTGGTTATACTCTCTCTATCCTAAAAGGAATGCAATTCTAGCATAGTGCCACGTTTTAGTATCTCAAGTTTAATCAATTATACTTAAAAATATTAATATTTATGATACAAAATAAATATCATTAGAATCATCATAAAATGTATTTTCACAATAAATTTTTTAGAGTCATAAATATGAATATAATTTGCTAGAAACTTGGTCAAACGTGAACCACTCAAAGTGGCATGCAACATATAGTTGTATTTTTTTGACAGAGAGAGTATGAATTTTGAACCATTTTTGTTGCTTACATAACAACATGGCTATCAAATTATTACAATACTACCTCCGGTTCG
>JAZFNS010020007.1:138714296-138735142 GCA_037127165.1 Alloteropsis angusta | reverse complement strand
CACGGGTTTTCATGGAGAGGTGGTTTGCACCTGATACGTTGCCGATTTGACAATGCATTTGTTTACTAATGTATATGTCATGTATCTTTTATAGGATTTTAAATGAAAGCAAACTTAGGTCTGGCTTATATTATATTAGATCACAAAACATACTTTGGTTTGGTTTTGTGATCTAATATAAGATCCACAAAACATAACTCTGATAAGTAACCGTTCTTTTTGTTTAGTTAAAGGCTGAGGAGCCACGTAGGTCCGCTTATCCCTCTTCTCAGTAGATATGAACTATGTTTCTACTGTGTGTGTTGTGGTAGGTGAGTTTTCTTACAACTTCTATAGCGGAAAAAGAACGGCAAACTAAAGGGTAGGAAAATGTTCAAGCATAGGGGCTGGTGACGGAGTGACGGACTGATTTGGGTTTGGGTAGGTGAAGTTTGGAAATAAAGTGACTGGTGGCGTTGAAAGTAAAGCAAAAGCAAATATCTATGGGGGTGTTTAGATTGGAAAGTTGGANGTTGCTATTGGGAAACGTGTTCTGTGAGAGGGACACGTTTTTCAATGCGTAAGTTGCAGGTGAAATTTGCCGAACTAAACAGGCTGTATATCGTATTGATCTCGACTCATCCTTGCCGGGACACGTATATCGGTTTCTGCTCGCGTTCTCCTCTTGCTATTATACGTGTCATACTGCCCCCTTTTTTTTGCAACTTTTTTATATAATATAAAAACATGTGCGCATCTTATTATATTGGAAGATTATTTGACAGCTTAGTATTTATTGGAATGAAAATCATACACCAAAATTTAATTAGAGCTTCATCTTCTATAAAAGGGCACGCCAGTGTAATTTGTGGTTTGGATTGTTCAACCGCAAAGTTATGGGTTGTACTTATGTATTATTTAGTGCACCTTTTAGTGGAAGAGAGGAAAACAAATTGCTATATTCCAATGTGATCACGCACTTTCAAATGTCTTGCCGTGAAAACAAATTGTTATATTCCAACGTGATCACGCACTCTCAAATGTCTTGCCGTGAGAATGAGCAAATGAGCAAATGGATAATTTTGTTTAAAAATATATTTTTGTAAATATATCCTTAAAATAGATCATTAGTCAAACCAGATCCTACCAGTGCCCAAAACATTACTTTGCTATTAATTAAAAAAATACATTTTTAAAATAGATTATACAACTTTATTTATATATGTCTAGCTATGTTGTTGTATTGCATTATAGAAACGAAAGTCGAGGTAGCGGCTTGTCGATGGCAAGCAATAATATTGGATCAACAAAAATTAAGATTAAAATAGTCACGCACGCATATATTAGATCGCCATGCTACTCTATCCATTTTTATCAACATAACATTACCAATAGTGTGTGATCTAGTTTTATTACCAAAATAGTGCATAGCCACAACATGTGGTGTATACATCCAAGAATGTTTTCGAGGTTAACTCTGCTATCTGATAATGTCAAATCAGCTTGCAACTATTCATTTTTACTGAAATGACAGTACCAGTCGTAATGATTTATTAATACCAAAATTAGTATATGGCCAAATACTATGAATGCATAAGATGCGGAAAATATCTGGTCTAGAATATCTTTTATTTAGATCTATTGCATGTCATATAACAATATCTATTTTTAAATGAAGAACCACATGTGGTTCTGATTCATTTATACTAAAATTACTAGGTAACCACAAGTTTTTTTAATCACTAGATAGCCACAAAGTGTAAAGACAAAAAAATAAAAGAATATACAATTATGAATAACTCTGAGAGTAACTTAGATCTGTTATGTCATAAGGTCAACATTTAGTATAAAATATGATTTATCATCTATAATGTAAATCTTTAATTTATCCAAAATAGACATCTTCTATTTGTGCGCGCACCATCCAGATCCAGCTGATGTGGATAACGAGCCGTATCTGGTTGGCAACCCGTGCATGTGAGCATATTGCTCGCAGTTCGAACACTAGTGTTATCACCAGAGGTTTTAACCGCTGAATAAATTCGGGAACCACTCTCATGTAGAACCACAAAGGGGCTGCGACATGACCTTCCCACGGTGGTTTCGATGATCAATGGAGTATCAGTTGACCAACTAATGGTGTTTTGTGAATCATTGTCTCCAGAGGATCTTTGCAACAAGGTCTAATGAATCCATGAGTTCCGGTCCCCAATCCAAATTTATGTTTTGATGTTCCTTTTTGTGACAAGTGTTTGAGAAAAAACATTTTAGGTTTTGCATGCTTTCTCTTTGCATACAAGTGTTCTGTAAGACTGTAACTAACCTGAAAAATATATAAATAAAAATGACTGAGAACAAGAGGATTCAATTTGAGATAAATTTATGGTTAAGCATTCAATTTTATTGTCATTACAATTGTTAAATTTATTTCTAGATTTTAACTATGTTCAAATAGTATTGTGTTTTATAATTTTTTTAGAGACAAGCATAAACATATTTGCTAGTATATTAAATAAAGATCAATAGTCGAAATTGGATCCTACTCATGTCCAAATCATCAGTTTATTATTGATTGATGAAATTATATTTCTTAAATAAGTTATACAATTTTGTTGGTATGTCTAGCAATGATATAAAAAATCGAGGTAATGGCTCGTCGGTGCCTAGCAATAACATCAGCTCAAGTAAGCTCAAGAGTAGCATGATTCATGCATGCATCATATATTAGATCTGCATGTAACTCTATTTANTTTTTTCGACAAAATACTATTGATCCTATTCCTACATGATCCATTGCTACTAAAAATAGAACATGGCCAGAAAATATGGAAACATAAGATGCTGGGTATATCCAGCCTAGAATATCTCCGAAGTTAGCTCTATTGCGTGATAATATTCCGTCAACATGCAATTCTATCCATTTTTATCGAANAGGGTGTCATCAACCATCAGTTGTATATGATCTATTAGTAGCAAAATTAGTACGTACCCAAAAACCAAGAAAGCCCACCAGAACATATACATCAAATAATATCTCTAGAGTTAGCTCCATTGCATGACAATGTCAAGTCAGCATATAACTATATCTATCTTTATGGATGAACAACTATCAGATATGGTCTTATGTGATCCATTGATACCGAACAATACTAGTAAAATGTGAAAACACAAAATCAAAAATATCTAGATAAGAACATATGAGATTGGCTGCTATATTGGGAACTTATGGTTTACCTAAGGCAGATTTGTGCGCCCACCACCCACACCCGTTGCCGTGTGTACTGAAGTAGTGTACATGGAAGCAGCGAGCATGACAGGACGAGCTCAGAGTAGCGTTCGTTTCTATCAGGAAAACTTGACAGGAGCAACTTCCGGCAGCAGCACATTTGCATTATGCGACGGTACCTTGTACCCACACGCTTAGTTATGGTCCGCACGATCGGGTCTGATCACGGGGTCAGACAGGTGTGGGGCTACGACCACTGTCCCGACACACTGGTGTCATCTGCAGCGATTGAAGCGAGACTCGGACCTTCTTGTGCAGCAACCTCGGGGCACTCTGCGGTGGGCCTCCTAGTGGTTCAGGATGCCACGTTCGTGACAGAGGTAGGTGCGCTCGTCCACTCCATCTCGGTGGTTACTACGGTTACCATCCCGTGGCTCCCGGCTGGGCTTGAATGGCTGAGCAGCCTTGTTGTTCGGCTCGAGTCAACTGCATGTAAGCTCCTTTGTCAGTACTAGTGATTAGACAATGCTGAGTATTGTTTAGTACTGATTAGGAAGGGTCCCATAATAAGGCCATTATGTAAAAGTTTAGAGTATTGTAGGCTTTTGTTGCTCACCAACCGCTCTGGGAAAGAAAGTCAAAGACGATGAAGAAGACTCGCACCTAACAACAATCGAAACCCATAGATGCACGAGATACAGCCATTTCTATATTCTTCTTCCTATGATAGTTTTTTTAAATACAGACGTATTATGCGTCAAAGTCCACACATGTCGAGCACTAACGTTAGTGATTGAGGTACCATAGTCATGTTGTCATTAGCATACGGCTAAAAGAGGATTGTCATGGCCATATTATTCATCAGCTGCTTGACCCTGCAGCACTACCATGGAAATTGACAGGCGCTACTAAGGACCGATTTTCACCATAAGAAAAATCCAGAACTTTATTTGTATGTGCAAGAGGATTCAACGTAAAAATCATCATGCTCTATAGACACGACAATAATAATGCAAGTGTGCTCAAACTAAGAACCACTAGAATATGCCGTCTGTTGGCAGGTTAACGTCACCGTATAGTCCATTTTTCCCATCATCACCCACCATCACCACTAATCCACCACACTAACCACCAACTCGGCCCGGCTAGCAGCTAATCAGCTCGCCGGAATGGAGCCGAACCAAAACCAGCGACACACCAACCACATACTCATGAACACGGTCCCACCGGTCATCCAGTTATCATTTTACCTAACCCTTCATGCCCCGGTTCCAAGCTGGCAGTGTGGGCGATGCATAACGCCGCTTTGGCCCCTGCATGGCTGCATGCTAGCCTGCAGTTGATCGCAATTCCATGCAGGCAGCGGTAGTAGGCGATGCATTAGCAGTAGCTGGCAGTCAAGATAAATACTAGCTGATTACAAATTGCATGCGGCCGGGTCTTGCGAGTTGCAGCTGGCGGCCACCAGGTCCACAAGATGCACAGCAGCCGCACTATATTGTTGATGAAATAGCGGACAACCACAGACCCGTTTGATTAAGTTGCGGCAAGCGCGCTTTCGTTGCAGTCTTGCAGACGTCGGCAACCCGCCCCACCAGCATCGCTACCTTGATTCCTTGATTCACCCGCGGATCCCTTCGTCCAACAACCGCGCGCCACCACCTCCTTCACGCACGGTCTCGCCCTCTCGCTCCCACCAACTCCGGCTCGCCCGGCTGCGTACAAGAAGCCCCCCGCACCGCTCCCTCCAGACCAGGAGACACCGCGCCCGCCACTCGCATGCATCGCCTTCTCCACTACCCGAAACCTGACATTTACATTGGTTGTTAGATTAGACCGCGCCAGGAACGCCGGATACTGTTCCGCGATGGCCACCTCCACGAACACCGCGCCAGCCTCCATGTCCGCCGCGGCCGCGCCGCAGTCCCGCCACGCGCCGAATTTCCTCCCGCTGAGGCGCCGCTGCGCCATCCGCGCTATGCATGCCGCGGAGCCGTCCAAAAGCCACGGTGTCCCGGCAGCGGCGAAGACCTCGGCGCCGACGGTGGCACCCGAGAACGACGTGGCCCCGGTCCGCGCCCCGGCACCAGCCCTGAAGGTGCCCGCGAAGTGGGCGGTGGACAGCTGGAGGGCGAAGAAGGCGATCCAGCTGCCGGAGTACCCGAATCCGGCGGAGCTGGAGGCCGTGCTCAAGACGATCGAGGCCTTCCCGCCGATCGTGTTCGCCGGGGAGGCGCGCCACCTAGAGGAGCGCCTCGCCGACGCTGCAATGGGCCGCGCCTTCCTCCTCCAGGGCGGCGACTGCGCCGAGAGCTTCAAGGAATTCAACAGCACCAACATCCGCGACACCTTCCGCATCCTCCTCCAGATGTCTGCCGTCCTCATGTTCGGCGCCCAAATGCCTGTCATTAAGGTACCATTACCACCCTAGTCTCAAATTACGTTCAANGACTCCACGATACCCGAACAAAAATTGGTCATCTTTGGAACAAAATAAAACAAAAATTATTTGACATGNGACTCCACGATACCCGAACAAAAATTGGTCATCTTTGGAACAAAATAAAACAAAAATTATTTGACTTGATATCTGTCCAAAACAACTGGTGTGCAGGTTGGTCGGATGGCCGGGCAATTCGCCAAGCCGAGGTCAGAGCCGTTCGAGGTAAGGAACGGGGTCAAGCTGCCTAGCTACCGCGGGGACAACATCAACGGCGAGGCGTTCGACGAGAAGAGCCGCGTCCCCGACCCGCAGAGGATGATCAGGGCATACGCCCAATCCGCCGCCACGCTCAACCTCCTCCGCGCGTTCGCCACTGGAGGGTACGCCGCCATGCAGCGCGTCACACAGTGGAACCTCGATTTCACCGAACACAGCGAGCAGGGTGACAGGTGAAAACATTTTCCATGCACTGAAATCGATTTCTGGGATTTTTTTTCCAGTGACGTCAACAACTGTGAATTAGTGCTTTCTACTTTGACCCGTGAAAAAAGTGGTGTGGCATCACTGTCGAGTTAAAATTCACCTACTTCATGAATTGCATCACCCGCGTATATCTCCCTATCAAGGAAACATAAAATTGATTTCAAAATGATAGAACAAGCTAGAGTGGCTTCAGGAACGTGTGAGGGGTATCAAACCTTTTCAAATACATGTATTCTGCACATTCCTAAAGAAAATATTTATATGCTGTAGTGAAAAGTACCTGTCAACGCATTATATTTTGGTGTGAATTAGCCATTTAATTATAAATGAACCTTCAGAAGTCAGGGTCCATAATTTCCATAGTCACATCGAATGACGCGACCTATTTGATGGGGTTGTTTTTTTCCTCACCCTTCATACTCCTCCCACGCTCCTTTTTCATTAACTTTTTCCATTCAGTTTCTTTCTTTTTCTGAAGTTAAATTAAATGTTAAATTCATGGACCATAAATTTTCACATGTACAATATTACTATTTTATTTCTCGAATTGTATACCTTACCAAAGGACTACGGCCTTAACATGTGTTCCTTTATTATAGTACGTGGGGTGTAGAGAACAACAAACCAGTCCTTGCTCAATAAGAGAGCATCATAAAGTATTAGTTTGATCATTATCAAACTGTTTTAGTGGTTCATTTTAAAAAATGTCAAAAAGGTTGTCTATTTCGTCAGTTGTGATGTTGTCTAATGATCTGACCATTGTCTGGATTCTATAGGTACCGTGAATTGGCCCATCGGGTCGATGAAGCCCTTGGCTTCATGTCTGCGGCTGGGCTAACAGTGGACCACCCGTTGATGACGACCACTGAATTCTGGACCTCACATGAATGCCTCCTCCTACCCTATGAGCAAGCTTTAACCCGTCGGGACTCCACCACTGGTCTTTTCTACGACTGTTCTGCCCACATGCTCTGGGTCGGTGAGCGCACTCGCCAACTTGAAGGTGCTCATGTTGAGTTCCTCAGGGGTATTGCCAACCCACTTGGCATCAAGGTGGGTTAATATTAACTTTTCTTATATCAAAGTAAAATACACCCACATTCTCATAGGTAGAATGGTTTGCAAAATGCCGATTTCAGGTGAGTGACAAAATGAATCCCAGCGACTTGGTGAAGTTGATTGAGATACTGAACCCAACAAACAAGCCTGGGAGAATTACCATCATCACAAGGATGGGGGCAGAGAACATGAGGGTCAAGTTACCTCATCTTATCCGCGCTGTCCGCAGTGCTGGACAAATTGTCACCTGGATCACTGATCCTATGCATGGGAACACCATTAAGGCTCCTTGTGGTCTAAAGACTCGCCCCTTTGACTCCATTCTGGTATGTTCCATTTTCTATCATTTTTCTGTCGTTCACCAATATGATTTTGTAGGGAAGTTTCAACAATATGATACAACTTAATCAATTTGCTCTATCTCAAATAAACCCAAATTTTGCTTGCACATTTCCATTCCTCTAGCATATGTTATTCCTTTAGTTCTCATCTCGTATGCAATATGCTACACCATTAGTATAAAGAAAACAAAAGAACCAACCATAATTTTTGTATACATGAATAAAATAATATGGAAAGTTAAACTAGTGAGCTGTTAATTGTCAAAGTTGAAACTGGTATCACGTTGTTACACTTGATTCAGATATTCCAATCCATTCGAATTATAATGGGATCAAACTACTGTTGCAACTAGTTGTTTAATTGGTTGGTTGGTTTGTCACTTGTCAGTGTACACAATACAAAAATTGGTCAGTAGTCAATATTGCCACTAGTTCATAAGATCTGAGGAGAATATAGACCCAAAAAAACTTAGTAATAGAATATTATGTAGGTACTGATACATATGCGCCCATCTTAGATTTCTTAATGATGATGGTTCTTAGATTAGTGTGCTAGAATAGAAAACCTTGTTTTGGTCACTATTCTATGCGGTCATAAGATCGTGGATGTTATATTTTTAAGTTAAATGATATATGGTTCTTGACGCTAGTGGATCTACTGAAATTAGTTATTGTTGCGGGAACTGATTGGTTGGAATATTGAGGTTAGACGGTCTTTGTGATTCAAAATTTTTATTTAAGTGCACTAAGCATCTTTCTTGGACATGATTGATTTGAGTTTTTTCCTACAACTGTTGCGATAGTGACTATAATTGATGAGTAAAGCAAGATGCTTTTGTTAGTAGCTCAGGTCCAAGTGCAGAGGATGGTGGCAACACGGACTTCTGTCATATAAACTATTCAGTTCAACTAATGTATCTCTTCTACGTCACACAAAAACTACTTATATATATTCATCAGTAAAACAAAAAATTGGTTGTTGGTTGTCATCTATCAGCTACCGGAAAGAGAAAAATTACAATGATTCTTTCTTGAAAAGATAACTGAAATTAATCACCAAATTGTATGAATCCTAGTACCATTAGATCGAAAATACTTCTGCATCTGTTGAGATGCAAAAATTAAGAAAACGACTTCTCAACATTAACTGAGGTACCTGCTCAATGATAATTATGCCCACAAAATAAACACTGACTCAAAACATGGCTTTCCCTATTCTTCTTATTTCATTGAAGTGCACTGTGGAGACCACTGGATAGCATAAGTTACCATTGTTCCTTTACTTATAGCATATTCTTCATGTATTTTTTGCAACAATGTGAACGGGACTTCTCGTTTGTAACAGGCTGAGGTACGAGCCTTCTTTGATGTGCATGAGCAAGAAGGAAGCCATCCTGGAGGTGTCCACCTTGAGATGACTGGGCAAAACGTAACTGAATGCATTGGTGGGTCACGCACCGTGACCTTTGATGACCTGAGCGACCGCTACCACACTCACTGCGACCCAAGGCTGAACGCATCGCAGTCTCTAGAGCTCTCGTTCATCATCGCTGAGAGGCTGAGGAAGAGGAGGATCCGGTCATCACCTGGGCTAAACAACATCTTACCGTTGCCACCTTTTGGTCTTTGAATGGGTAGATAAGTGTATTAAGTTTGTTGGTGGTTGCTCTTGGTAGAATCATATGCCTATGAGCTTTCTGCATGCCGAGAAGGATCCGTTGTTTGAATTTTATTGTTTGTCTTGGTAAATAATCCTATGTAATGCACTACACTTGTTGACACTAAGTTTTCTATTTATAGTTTTATACCATGTATAAGAGAATTATGATGTAGTATAGATGAGTTGGATTTGTGAATAAGTTACTATCGATTGGTCTCTTCAACTTGTTGCCTTCTACCTTTTACTTAATGTACCGTTTTAAGGGTTTCACATGTTCACTCAACTGAAAGGGTGAGCTCAAGCACATTCCTACAAGAAAGTACCACAAAAATTCTGTAAAATGAGATAAGAGAATGGCCATGTTTTTGGACTTGGGAGGATATTCCTTTGTGATGGAGCAATTAGTGGAGGAAGAACGATACAAATTTGAAACATGCACATTTCTGAAAGAAAAGCTTGGCTGAAACAATCAGGACTGAAATGATTGGTAGGAGGAGACAATAATACAAGATTTGTTCAAATATTTCTTTTCAGACAGAACAATTTGTCATATAGATTTCTAATGGAAGGAGTAGAAAGACAAAATCAAGGCGAGACTATAGATGGAGTCAAGGTTATCCTGCACTGCAGGATTTTTTTTTGGATAAGGGAAGTTTTTACTGCAGGATGGACCATGGTCAGAGGGAGCAAAACTTGCTGGTGTACAACAAGATATGCTGACTGATCTTTGGTGGTAATTTGCTAAGGTTGTGCACATTGCGAACCTGAAGCATTCAGGCCTCAGAGATCACTCGGTTACCCGTTGTCTTTTCCATTCCTCACCTGAAATTTTTGCTTGGAACACGCACCAAGTATGGGTGCTGAAGCTGAGAATTATAAAGGACTGAAGTAAGGACAGTATTCTTTCATGCCCTGGTATGCTGCTACTGCCTAGATTTCTTCTCATCTGGATCTGGTTGAACCTAGCTAGTCCCTCGTTGTAGATTCATTTCAAACAACCCCTTAGGTTCTTGATATGCCAGATAGCCACATCTGGAACAAAAATTGATTTCAGGTTCTAGATGTGTAGCATACGTGACCGGAGAAGGCACCAGAAATTTCATTTTGCTGTACACATGCCTTGAATTCGCTGTAAGACATCGTTAAAAAAAAGTAAAGGGAATAAACATCCAGGAAAATCGATCCAAGATTCCACACTAACCAGAAAAGGAGAATGTGATTCGACCACCAAATATATATGTGTTGAGACACATGTACGGTAGAAGGTAGTGCTAGGTTGGTTCTGGTATTCATTCTGCAGAATCTGCACCTTCCATAGACAATTACTTTTAGGTCGAAGGCAGGGCATCAAATGCAGTAGTAGCAGTAGTAAACCACACGTCCACACGTACAAGGCTTGCAGCCCCTTTTTTTTCATCCTCGTTGTATCTAAATGTGTGTCAATAATGGTTCATTGTGGACCTGTCAAAAAAGGAATTCTCGGTTCGGTGATCAATATAAACAGAGACGATCGACTCTCTCGTGGTGGTTCATATCATCATATATCATAATAATATGCCACGAATGTTGATGCTTACTCATGGCGACTCTCGTGGCGGTTCATATCATCATATATTAATATCATAATAATATGCCACGAAGGTTGATGCTTTCGCAGTTTCGCCACTAGCATTTCTCTTCCGCTTCCCGTGCATGGTACTCCCTCCGTTCATGTTAGGCATTCTAGATTCTCTAGATACATTAATTTTTATGTATCTCCATCTATCTACATACATTAAAAAATAATGTATCTGGAAAGTCCAGATACATTGTTTTTGCTTATATAATTTAGAAGCACCGGTTTTTGTCCCAATTCAATCCTATCATTTTGACCATAAACAAGTCAAATCGAAATACCATTTTATCACCATATAAATAGAGATGGTCAATATCATCATATCTTAATATGATAATATGACGCGAAAGACCATGCTTCCGCCACCGATATTTCTCTCCCACTTACCATGTCGTCAATTTCTATCCTGATCCCATCCTATCATTTTGACCACAGAGAAGTGAAATCAAAATGCCACTTCATTACCAGTAGCATCTCTCCTTCAAGATTTCCTCTACTGGACACCACGCGTGCTTTCGAACTTGCTTCACACAGCTCAAAATAGCAGCGCGATCAAGGTATCCGGTGGATTACGCGGTGCAGAAGGGGTTACGTATTTTCCACAGCATCACGCGGCGCCAACGCAGAACCGGAAGCGTCCAGGACCCGAGTCCGGCTCCTCCCAGCTATAAATAATCCTTGCGCCCCCGCCGCGTGGACGCGTGGTCCACCGCGTCCCCGCTGCTTTCGCATTTGCTTCGCTTGTCCTCGACGCGCAATTCCCACCGATCTCAAGAGCCCGCTTCTACTCAACCCCGACCCCACCGACCAGGCCCGTGGGGCGATGGAAGCGACGGGCGACGGCCGGAGAGGGGCGGCGCTGGGCGCCCTCGCCGTGCTCCCCGACGAGGTGCTCTGCGCCGTCGTCGACCTCCTCCCGCCCGCTGACATCGGACGCCTCGCCTGCGTCAGCAGGTAACCCGCCCGTCCGCCGAATGGCCGCTGCCCCCCTCAGCTTCTTCGTTCTCCACGCCTTTCGCGGATAGCTCCCCGTGGTAGCTAGGAATCGCGGGTTCTGACCTCCGAATCGTGGGACATGAGTTCCTCGCTCGCAATTTACATGTCAGACGGCTGACGGAATTTTTGCAGTGTTGAAAGCAGAGTAGGGGTTGTGGGTTGTGAGTTGTGAGTTGCTCTCGATTTTGCAGTATTGGTAAGACGACAATATGGACCGCATAATGTCCTGAAATCGCAGGTTCCGGAGATCGGTGCCCTGACCCGATACTGCTACAGCTAGAGCAGCCTTACTGTGTCATGCTGTGCTACAGAGTTCTTCTGAAACCAGATTTGCTACAGTGCTTGTGCTAAAAAGCCTCAGAGTTTCGGCACGCTGTGTCATTTTCATATATGCTACGGGCTACCCTGAACTGATTTACTTGAACACGTTGTGAATGAGAAATGCTTGAGCCTAGAATCTGTTTGGTCACAATTAGCAGTTCATGGAAAAGGCACAGTTTATAGCCTTCAAAATCTAGTTAACAACAAGGCACAACTGGAGTCTGTTGTCGGTAGCAACTATGCAATAGAATAATTATCATTATAAATCGATTCATCACAAAATTAGTAATTTTTTCAAACAAATTCAAACAAGACCGCTCACAAAAAAAATATAGAAACCTGCCATTTCCTCGAAATTATGCACATAGAATATATCAGGATTCACTGGATTTGTTTTTCCCATTCTCTTAGATAAGTGTCTTGCTCCCTAGGACATATTTATAATTAAGCCTAGTCTCCATAGTTGAGGTGACTTGATTCTCCTGACCGTTCCCCCTGTTGTCTTGATGACAAGATTACAAATATTGCGGAGGGATAGTTTGTTCCATTGAGGATCAATGGAATGGACCCAAATTTGAATATCTCAAAAGTTTTCTCTTCCTCTTATCTATCTCTATAAAATAAGCTCCAATATCATACGTTGCTTAGCAACCATGAGCTTGAAAACTTTGCTTTCAAAAACAAAGGTTTTGCTAGTATCACTTAATTTTTTTTGTGATTTGGCATTATATTAATTTTTAATTACTTGCCAGTGTCATGTACATACTTTGTAATGAAGAACCTCTCTGGATGAGCAAATGTCTTTCAATTGGGGGTCCTCTTCAGTACAAAGGTTCTTGGAAGAAGACGGCATTATCTAGGTATAACTGCCATTTAAAATTTAGTAATGTTTTACTCATTTATGTTGAGCCCTTTCTACTGTTTTTATTTTTGTTGTCTTAAGATATCATTGTTATTAATCAATGGTGACCAAAAGGTTAGAGACTGATTGCTTCATTTTCAGACTTAGCCTATGTTCAGAAAATGATGAGGTGCAGAAGCTTCGGCAATTTGATGGTAAGGAACTTGTACCTTCGATTTCTTCTTATTCTTTGTATGTGCTGGTTCTGCTCATATTCTCCACCTTTACGCTTACTTCTATTGCAGGGTTCAATTCTTTGTATCTATACAGGAGATGGTATAGATGTTTTACTAGTTTGAGTGGATTTTCATTCGATGATGGACACGTGGAAAGGAAAGACGACCTTCTATTGGACCAATTTCGTTCTCAATATGATGGAAAAGGCCCAGTAAGTTGTGTCAAACTTTTGGTTCATTTCAGATTTAACAGAACTTGGATTTCTGCATTTTATTCTTGTATCACCCCACCCCCTGAAAGTGTATTGTTGGTAGGTTTTGCTTACCAAGTTGGCTGAAACCTGGCCTGCAAGGACGAAATGGACATTGCAGCAACTAACAAAGGATTTTGGTGAAGTTCCATTCAGGATATCACAAAGAAGTCCTCAGAAGATAACAATGAAACTAAAGGATTATGTTTCTTACATGGAACTCCAGCATGATGAAGATCCTCTATACATATTTGATGATAAGGTATTCTGTCTAAGTAACTTAATTTCATTTTCTACAGTAGTGACCAGTAGAAAGGCTCATTCGATAATCATTGCAGTTTGCAGAATCAGTGCCAGCATTATTAGAAGATTACAGTGCCCCTCATTTATTCCAAGAAGATTTTTTTGATATTTTGGGTTATGACCAACGACCGGCATTCAGATGGCTTATTATTGGACCAGAGAGATCAGGTGCTTCTTGGCATGTTGATCCAGGATTGACAAGCGCATGGAATACCCTTCTTTGTGGCCGAAAAAGGTTCAAGTCTCCTGAATTATTCCTATTTTTTGGTACCTGTGACTTAATGGGTGCTTACTAAACTTGTAAATCGTTAACTTCAAAACTATTGATACATGAAGGTCATGAAATGCTTCTCTATCTTGTATTCAGTTTTCAAAATCACAGATAAAAGGACCACCTCTTGATCTGCTTATTTCTGTTTTAGTCATTAATTCACAACTTGTCTTGTATAGTTGTATTCACCAATCATCACACTTCTATGATGGATAAAACAATGTGTTTGTAAGATTCGACCTTTACTACGTTTTACGTTTTCTGATTGTCCCCATGCTGCAAAATGCTAACTGTTTAATGATCAAATCTTGATTTTTTTACTTACAATATCCATCATATTTTGTATAGATGGGCATTGTACCCTCCAGGAAGAGTTCCTGGTGGTGTCACGGTACATGTAAATGATGAAGATGGTGATGTTGACATAGAAACTCCAACGTCATTGCAGGCAATGTACTTAATACTCTATTTCGTTTTTCGTTTTTTAAAATTCGTTCCATAACATTCAAGATTGATGTGTTCATTTGCAGTGGTGGCTTGATATCTATCCACATCTTCCTGAACATGAGAAGCCACTAGAATGTACTCAATTGCCAGGAGAGACNCATTTTTGTTCCTAGTGGATGGTGGCACTGCGTTTTGAACCTTGAGACAACAGTTGCGGTGACACAAAACTTTGTAAACCAGTCTAATTTTCAGCATGTATGTCTGGATATGGCACCTGGTCACAGACACAAAGGAGTTTGCCGTGCTGGCTTACTTGCTGTTCCAGGAAAATCTATTAAAGATGATGAAAATCATCCATCTGTCCCAATGAATGGATGGAACCANCCCTGACATGAGTCGTATGGAAAAAAGGCCGAAAGGTTCAGAACTGATAAGAACCTCAAATAGCATGAATCATTGTTCTGCATTTGAGTTCTCAGGTGTTCAGGAAAGTTTGGAGAATCAAGACTTCTCATATGATGTAGATTTCTTGTCACAATTCCTTGAGAAAGAAAAAGATCACTATTCTTCTATCTGGAGTCCAACGAATTCACTAGGGCAGAGAGAAGCAAGAGAATGGCTGCGCAGGCTGTGGGTTCTTAAACCTGAACTGAGAGAATTAATATGGAAGGTGTGTTTTGCTCTGTCAATTTACTGTGACATAATTATCATGCAGTTTTTTACCTTTAGAAGATTTTTTTCTGTTTATTGAGATTGTTTTCTTTCTTCTAACTGATCTACCTGTTGCTATAGGGTGCATGCCTTGCAATAAATGTTGACAGATGGTATTCATGCTTGGAGGAGATATGCTCTTGCCATAGTTTACCACTACCCACAGAGGATGAGAAGCTTCCTGTTGGCACTGGTAGCAACCCAGTAAGTACTCTCATTCATTAAGTATCTAAACGATACTGCTATTCAAGAAACTATTATTGCAGATCAGCTTAGCTGTTCTTAGATGTCACTGAAATATTTCGTAGTGTCATGTTGATTTTAAATCTTTACTCATGCGTATTGCACGTCCAAACAGTTTCATGTTGGAGTAGTTTACTTGTTAATGTATTTGGCTTCAGCTTAGTAAGGCCATACTTCAGCATGTAACAATTTGAAGGGTGCTGCATAATTGCTCCCTGATGTACCATGAAATCATCTAAACTATGAGATTGGAATTTCAGCACCACATTAAAATGGATAATTTCTTTTTCCAAGCTGCAAGGTATGTTATTGGTATTATACTATTATATGTAACATAAGCTGCAAACTTTTCAGGTCTTCATCGTGTCTGGCCATGTGATTAAAATATATGCTGAAGGAGGACTCGTTTATTCTGTCCATGGTTTGGGCACAGAGGTGTTGTACTGTTTTTCCTGCAACTAGTGTTGTTGACAAAACCATCTCTGTTATAGTGATAGTTGATTTTTTTGCTGCAGCTTGAGTTCTATGATCTCCTGCAAAGAAGTGGTTCGCCTTTGATGAATCACATCCCTGAGATAATTGCTAGTGGCTTTCTTGAGTATAAGGATGATATTTATAGGACGGTTCCATGGGATGGAAAAGGGATACCAGATGTTTTGGCTAAACACTACCCAATGGAGGTTTCTTGTGCAAACAGCTGTTTTCCACTTGGGCTTTGGAGCAAGCAATGCTTTGGAACGAGCAGTTCATCCAATGTTTCAGACAGACAGATTTGGCCTTACATGGTTACAAGAAAGTGCAAAGGAGATATTTTTGCTCGCATGTAAGTAACTATGTATACAAGATTTTATTCTCCTCCCAAGGGAAAAATACGGTTGTACAATACTGAATCTGCTCTTTTTCAGCCGTGATGCGCTGTCCAAGACCGATATTCTTCCTCTAGCATCATCCTTGGGAGTTCAAATGCGAAATATACATCTGTTGCCCCTTCCACATATGGAGCCGNGTACCCAAATCTGGGAACAATGATGTGAAAGATTATGATGATGCCACTGTTCTACCTGAATGGCAGCAACTAGTCTCTACTCTAAATAGGAGAAAGAAGAATGTAAAGAAGCACCTAGCTAATTGGTGAGTNGAGAATCATGTTGCTCTTCTTTTTTTTTGGTAGAACATGGGATGTTTCAATCATAAGTAGCTGCCACACTGAAATATGAATTTAATGACAGTATATAAAAGGGTCAGGAATCATGGAAACATAGAATTTTGTACCTACTGGCCACTGTGCTTGGACTTCCTAATAATATTCCTAGAGTTATGTTAGGTAGGTCTTCAATAAATCATGGGGTATCACATAGGTGATGTTACTAAAAGTTTAAAGTTCCACAAATACAAAATCATTACTGTGATTAATTACATGTTGATTTGCATAGACTTGTTCAGCCAGATATACAACTGCAATATTTTTGTTGCTACCCAATTTGGTAACAAGATTTTATACCTGAAATTTTTTCTCCTTGTCTGCATAGGGGGAACTCTGTCCCACAAGTTCTAATTGAGAAAGCTGAAGCATATCTACCGCCCAATATGGGCTTCCTCATCAAGTTTGTTAAGGTGACTTTGCAGTTTTCTTTTCTTTAGATGTAACTCATGTCAAATGTTAGATTTAATGTTTACTTATTAAGCTAACAGGATGATGGTGGCCCAGTGTACCCATTCCCGGCCTCTTGGATACATTCAGATATAATGGATGATAACATTCTCATTGAGGGGATCACAGAATCAAGTTCTTCCTGTAACAGCAAAGGAAGTTATGAAGCAGATCTGCAAAAAATGAATGCAATTTACATAATTGATTTCAGTGATCTGTCCTTTGGTGAGCAGTCGATTAGCTTTGTTCCTTTTTAGTAGTCAGTATTGATTACATTTTCTTGTCTACAAAAAAAAAATGCTCCGTGCATCACTGATTGATAATACTAAATATGTAATTACCAGAGTTAATATAACTGTATGTCAAGCAATAAACAAAACCTGGCCAGTTCAAATTTCTGGACCTTGGCCTGTTTGTTGTGTGAAATTTTGAATATTCAAATTGAAGTTTTGAATATATACTACAAGTTATGCTAAGTTTTGGAGGGAGAGATTAACTAAGAAGATGGTCATCAGTAGCTTACACAGATAGAGCGAGACCTTATGTCTGTCTACTTTTTAAAAATAATTCAAGTGAAGTTTATGATTATCTTATGAGATCTAATTAGGCTTGTGTTAGCAGGTGATCCTCTATGTGACATAATTCCATTGCACTTGGATGTTTTCCGGGGTGATAATGATCTTCTCAGGGAGTTCCTACGGAGCTATCAGCTTCCTTTCCTGAGGGGGGAGTCAAATACTGATATATACAAAGCGGTACAGAATTCAAAGTTCAGCAGGGCATCATATCGTGCAATGTAAGTACTATCCGATTCCTGCATCCATACTTTATTCCTCTCTCCATGTATCCCAAGTTAATACAGATTATTATCAGTTCTTCGCTTTCTTTGAACTTTAAGCTGGCTCGCTTTCACATAAGATATTCAGTAAAAATCTGAACTGTCATGTTTCCTTACGTGCGATGTACCATATCTGTGGTCTGTGGAAGAACCAGATATGCTGGCGNAACAATGTGTGCATACAGTATCCATTGTGGCTTGCCAATATATAACAGCAACATTCTGGCCTGGCTTGTCTGCAGGTGCTACTGTATACTACACGAGGACAATGTCTTGGGAGCTATATTCAGCTTGTGGAAGGAGCTGAGGGCTGCAACATCCTGGGAGGATGTTGAGAACTTCGTTTGGGGAGAGCTNGAATCGGTACCAGGAATCCTGCACTCCTTAGTTGGCTCTGCATAACTAACAACGGCAAGACTAGCTAACATATTCAAATCATGTTTTCCTAACATATGCAACTTCAACAAGCAGAAAAATAATGAAGACCCAGCACGTCCATGTTTGTATTTTCCCCCCTGGGGCAATAGGCAATAATTCTGGAATATATGTAAGTGCCGTCAAAAAAAATTTAGCTTGAAATACACGGCCACATGGCATTTATAGTGTACAGGAACACTTACAGACAATCCTCAGCTCCTGTACAACAAATTAAATTTTGATTCATGAGCCGCCTGCTCCACGATGGTTTTGCGTAAATCTAATTCAGAGACTTAAATGGATCTGACAAAGCAGCTGGCAGAATGATGGTTAATTTCCATTTGGTCTTTTAATTGTATGCATGCGGATAAGGATGTTTCCCCTTGTGTGTGCATGCTTGATGCTCCCCTGTTTATGCTAGCACATTTGCAGTTCTATATGTATGATGAAAATGTACGGTCACGTACAAGCCAAAGAATTCAGCACTTGTTAGCACATTTGCCTCTTTGGAGGTGTTAAAGTTCGGCCTGTTTGAAGGTGCTAAAGTTGATGTGATAAACTTTAGCACTTATTAGCACTATTTTTATAGTTAAATTTTTTTGTCTTACTAAACTTTAGCACTCTTATCTAAGAGCATCTCCAAGAGTTTTTATCCACATTTGGCAACTGAGGCTCCAACAGAATCGGTATCCAGCTCTCCATCCTATCCAGCCCAGGGAGTGGCAAAACTTGGCAAGCTGGTGGCGCTGGCCAAACTGGTTGCCAAGTGTGGGCCCAGGTGCAGACATGGGAGGAGAGGGAGGGGTGGCCAGGGGGGAGGAGCCTTTGGAGGCTCGGCCCCGCACTGCATGGGGCCCTGGCCTCGCCTCCGCGGCGCCCGGTGCATGGGGCCCTGGCTTCGCTTCGCACGATGGTCGGGGAGGGAGGCCGAGGAGGGCTGCCGCTGGGATTACCGGCGCCATGAGAGAGGAGGCCGACTCGGGGAGAGAGGAGGGCGGCGCGCGGGCAGGAAGGGGGGCTGGCTAGGGGAGGGCTGGCTGGTGGGCGGGGAGTAGCCGGTGGCTCGGTGCGGGCAGGAATGAGATGGGCGGCGGAGTGCCCAGGGGGACGATGGGGAGAAGGGGAAAGTTAATGTAGGGGATGACGCACAGGACCCACATGTCAGTGTGTGGACAAGGGTGAGTTGAAAGAGCCATTGAGATTTGGATACGAAAATGAAGAGTGTTGGAGTATAGACAACTCAATATAGAGAATAATCTTTTTAGAAAGTTAAATGGAGAGACAGAAATGGCCACTCTTCGCTCTAAACACACCATCACGTAATGATTCCGGAGTCATGGAAGAGCAGGGCAGCTACAGTGTGAAAAGTTTTTGTATTGGACCGCGTGCACGTAGAGAAGAAATGAACTCGTACGGTTTTAAAGTGAAAATTTTTGCAAACTTTCGTGAGAGTAAGTTTGAGGTGATGAAAAATTTGTGTATTGGGCCGTGTGCACAGAAAAGAAATGAACTTACATGGTTATTAAGGTCAAAAACCTTTTGCAAAGTTTGTGAAGTTTGGGTATTTAAACACCCCACATGGAGAGCAGTTGCCAGAGGGGTGTTAGAGCAGCTCCGGGAGGGGTGTTAGAGCAGCTCCGGCATGAGCCAAAAACGAACCGTGGTGGACAGAGAACGAACCATGTACACTGGAGCGTTTGAACACTGTTGTCAGAAATCAAAATCACACTTCAAGCACGGTTCGAATACATAGGAATAAAATACTACTTGACCTGTTCTTTGCTCCATACCGTCGATGAATGGGTGGAGCACAGCTATGCAGAAGGGCGGACCCATAAAATAAAATGTATTTCTTATTCAAGATGGGTCCTACAAATGCGATGCTTGTACTACAGGTAGCGAACTGTGCAGAAGCCGAAGGAATCCTGCCCATTCGGTTCGGCGATACGCTGCAGCTGCTCTTAGATAGCCAAAGTTTCCAAAAAAAATTCTACACTGACAATCGTATCTCTCACAGAACACGATTTTCAATAACAAAATTTTCACCAAATCTCTTAAACTTCACCAATCTATACACCCTGACTGGTTTGGTGGCAGGGCTCAAAACGTAGGCAGAACACCCGGTCGCGCCCTGCCTGGGTGGCAGTGGCAGGCAGCGTTGGCGGGGGATGGTCGTGGGGTCGGGTGACGAAGGACGTGCTGCATGGCAAGAATCCATGGCGGCCCAAGGACCGGTGAACTTTCCATACGAGGTCATTAATTCGCCTCCGACTTTGCCAACTTCGGCAAATTAAAATTAAAGATCTGATTATTATCTTATTACTCCAGCATTCAAAAGGCCAACATGGTTCCATTACGGAAAGTTTACTCCTAGACCCGTCGCGCGGAAGCGCGACCGCGCGACTGGCGGCGGAGCTCCTTCCTCCTCTCCGGCCATAGAAGGAGGCCTCCGGGGAGGGAGGCCGGCCAGGCGGTGGGGATGCGCGCAGACGGCCTTAGGGCCTGGCGGCGGGG
>JAZFNS010020007.1:137288507-137300022 GCA_037127165.1 Alloteropsis angusta | reverse complement strand
ATCCTAACCACAAGAGAATGAGATCCGTGTGCAAGGCTTTATAGACTTTAGAGAGATCATGCCCTAAGGACACTGAGAGGGCCCATGCCATGCCAATGCCAAATCAATTGCGCGGGCACAGCTTCAGTTTTGGGCTCTCGTTCTTTCTGATCAGAGCGAAAGGTGCTTGCAAGATCGAGCTGGTCCCTTGATGAGGCATGCAGCGTCGAGGGACCCCCTCCTGACCCTGCTGTGCTCAATGGAAAAAGAACTCTCGCCAAAGAGGAATGTGCCTAGCTTGTGGTTCTGGTTCTGGGAACTCATAAGATAACCCCACTGCCCACTTGTGGTTGCAGCAGGGTAATCTAGTTTAAGCATGCACGAGATGGAATGGAATAGTCCCTTGGTACTACTGACGAATCATCGCCTGTCCCTGTACTGGACTAGTTGCTTGCGTGCTTTGATTCGTTCCTGCCTACCAATGGCCCCATGGCCATGGAAGACCCTACCAGATGATGCTTCCCCTTTTCTGCCTTTATCTAGGTTTCCCCATGCCCGACACCTCTTTTGTGGCTCACGTTAAAAACGGCCAGAAACTCTAGTGATTGCGATGGATGGACGTGCATTCAGACCATTCTGCAAAGTGGTGGTTAATGCAATGGAGTTGGATGGCTTGTTTCCTCCAAAGTTTCTAGCGATGAATTTGAAACCCCCCAGTGAGTAGTTTGTTTGTGTGGCATCCATAGGTGCTGCAATGTCAAAAACTTGCTTCGGAAACAAAAATTTAGGCGGCATTGCAAAATTTGCTACCAAACCTAATGGTGATAAAATCAAACAAGTTTTGGAAACTCTTTTTCTGTTAGTATGCATAACAGGAACAGTGTAAATTACGCGAGTAAAATTTGCTTGAAAGCAACATTTTTTTAGATAACGGGTCGAGACCCAGCCTCTACACCCTTGGGNNTAGGCAAGGAACAACCCCTTGCGTGGTTTACAGAGAGATTACGCCGGTTCTGTTTAGATTGAGCCGATCTACAACAACCTGAAGATTTACATTTATCTATCAACTAACTCTGAATCTATCTACAGGCTCTATCCTAACAGAACCGGCGCATATCTGATTTACATTGCATTGCTATTTTAACATCCTCCCTTAATCTCAACCTGGTGATCCTAGGTTTAGATTATTCTGAAATTCTTCTAATTTGCGAACTGTCAAGGCTTTGGTGAAACCATCTGCCAACTGATCTCCAGTTCCACTTAAGCGAACGCTGAGCAACTTTTGTGCAACTCTTTCTCTGACAAAATGATAGTCGATCTCTATATGTTTAGTGCGAGCATGGAACACGGGGTTGGAAGATAGATAAGTGGCCCCTATGTTGTCACACCATATTCTAGCTTCTGATGGAGATTTAATTCCCAGTTCTTGTAGCACTGACTGAACCCAGATGATCTCTGCAGTAACATTCGCCATAGCCTTGTACTCTGCTTCTGTGCTAGAGCGTGATACAGTAGCTTGCTTCCGAGCACTCCATGAGACCAAGTTAGAACCGAGAAACACTGCAAACCCACCTGTTGAGCGCCTATCATCAACACAACCGGCCCAGTCTGCATCTGAATATCCACTGACCAAGGTTGAGTTTGATTCTTCTATTTTGACGCCAAGCTTCAGAGTGTGTTTGAGAAACCTGAGAATTCTTTTAGCTGCAGTCCAGTGTACTGTAGTCGGAGCATGTAAAAACTGGCAAATCTTGTTTACTGCAAAGGAGATGTCTGGTCTTGTCAAGGTCATATACTGAAGTGCGCCCACCATGCTTCTGAACCGAGTTGCATCCTCGGGACCAAGTGGAGTGCCTTCATAAGCTGATAGCTTCTCTGTTGTAGACATAGGAGTATTTGACGGTTTGCAATTTAGCATACCTGTCCTTCTGAGTATGTCCTTTGCATATTTTTCTTGGGACATCAGAATTCCTTTCTTTGTTTTGGAGACTTCAATTCCCAGAAAGTAATGTAACTCTCCCAAGTCTTTGAGCGCAAAATCTGACTTAAGAGCTTCCAGGAGTTTCTTGGTTCCTTCAGCTGAGGAGCTTGCTACAATAATGTCATCCACATATATTAGCATAAACATAGTTAAGTCTCCTTTTCTAAAATAAAACAGAGAAGTGTCGGCTTTGAAGCCTTGAACCCGAGCTCAATAAGCTTCATGCTCAGTCGATGATACCAGGCCCTGGGAGCCTGCTTGAGACCATAAAGTGCCTTGTCAAGTTTGCAAATATAGTTAGGAGAATGCATATCCTGATACCCAGGAGGTTGTTTCATGTATACTTCTTCCTCTAGAACGCCATGAAGAAACACATTCTGTACATCAAGCTGTCGAAGGTTCCATCCTCTTGATACAGCAATGGAAAGGACTAACCTGATTGTGGCAGCCTTGACCACGGGACTGAATGTGTCCTCATAATCAATTCCATATCTCTGTTTGAAACCCTTTGCAACCAACCTTGCTTTATATCTGTCAATACTTCCATCTGGCTTTCTTTTAATCTTGTAGACCCACTTGCAATCTATCACATTCTTTCCTTTTTCAGGTGGAACAAGCCGCCAGGTCTTGTTCTTTTGTAGTGCCATGAATTCTGCATCCATGGCGTTTTTCCAATTCTTGTCATGTAGAGCTTCATCAAGATTGTTAGGCTCTCCTGTGACAGTCATTAGTCCATATTTTACTGTACCATCAGTATAAACTTTGGGCTCACGAATACCAGACTGAAGTCTTGTAGTTGGTCTTGGAATATCAGCAGAATGTGCAGTGGACGCTGGAGCCGCAGAAGATCCGGAAGGAGTTGCCGCAGTGGATCCGCCGTGACCCTGTGATCCGGGCAGTGCCGAGGAAGTCGCCGCAGAAGATCCGTCGCCCCTTCGCTCGGACGACGCGGGTGCGACGCGTGGCGAGCGCGGGCGAACAGCTTCAGACGCGCCGGCGGCTGTCGTCGTCTGAGCGGGCTCCTGATCCGAGGCGGATCCGCCTGCACCTGCTGCGCTGGAGGGGAGCAGATCTGCTTCGTGCTCTGCGCCGGGAGACAGCTCCTCCAGTTCTCCAATTTCAGTCGTTTCTTCATCAATTTGAACTGTGTTTTCTTCCTGTAAGCTTGACAGAGGATTAGTAGCATAGGATATAGGAATATTGTCCACATTAGTCGGTATTTGTGTATCCCCCGTGCTAGAAGGAGATGAATCAGAAGGAAGAAGGAGAAGTTCTGACCGAAATCGAGTTCCAGCGTTTGGGTTTAATTTGGAAAAGGGAAAGATGCCTTCATCGAACACTACATCTCTTGACACATAAATTCGACCAGATGCAATGTCTAGACATTTGAACCCCTTATGGAGATTGCTGTATCCCAAGAAAACGCATTGTTTGGATCTAAACTCTAGCTTATGTGAGTTGTATGGTCTTAGATTCGGCCAACAGGCTGATCCAAAGGTTCTAAGGAGGCTATAATCGACTTTCATCTTGAATAATTGTTCAAGGGGAGTTGAAAAATCAATGACTTTACTTGGAAGTCTATTGATAAGATAGGTAGCAGCTAAAAAAGCTTGATCCCAGTATTTTAACGGCATAGAAGCTTGAGCCAAAAGAGAAAGCCCGACTTCAACAATGTGTCGATGCTTTCTTTCGGCTGACCCATTTTGCTGATGGGTATGTGGACAAGAAACGTGATGAACAATGCCTATTTTTGTGAAGGAGTTTAGTCTTTCGTACTCACCCCCCCCCCAATCTGATTGCATAGCAAGAATTTTTCTATCAAATTGCCGTTCAACAAGTTGCTGAAACTCATGGAATTTCTGAAAAACTTCAGACTTATGTTTAAGGAGATAGATCCATGTAAACTTGCTGAAATCATCTATAAAGCTCACATAGTATTTATTTCGACCAAATGAATCACAAGCTGGCCCCCATACATCAGAGAAAACTAACTGTAAGGGAAAACTCGACCTACTTAACGACCTTTGATATGGTAACTGATCTATGGCTCTTGGCCATTTGACAGGGATTACACACTGTTTCTTCCCTAGACTCGGTTGCATAAGGCAACTTATTTTCTTCAACGACACGACGAACGATATGAAAGGAAGGATGCCCAAGCCGATGATGCCACCTCTCCATGGAAGGTCGGGAAGCACCAGAAGCACTGAGCATATGCTTATTCTCGAGGGCAGCAGCTGGAAGGGGATAGAGACCGCCTCTACACGTGCCTTGCAGAAGAATTCTCCTCGTGGCCCGATCCTTAACAAGAAAACGATCATGGTGAAATTCTAGATAGGATTTTTTATCGGATGTAAGTTTGTGAACGGACACAAGATTTTTCTTAGCACTGGGAACATGAAGAGCGTTGTTTAAAAGAAGATTGCGCTCAGGGGTACGACAAATAACACGACCAACATGTGCAATATCCATACCTGCTCCTTTGGCGGTGTGGATCTGATCTCCCCCATTGTAGCGATCACGAATCTGAAGCTTGTCAAGCTCGCCCGTGACATGATCCGTAGATCCAGAGTCGGTGTACCAATTTGAATCGGCACCATAACCTGCAGAATTTGCACTCTTTTCTTCAGGAGGAACGAAATCCTCTTCATACCTATACCAGCAGTCTACCACGGTGTGTCCCTCCTTCTTGCAAAGCTGGCACTTGGGTTTTGGTTTGTTGGTGAAGCCACCACGCCCCCGGCCTCCATTGTTGTTGCCGCGACCGCGTTGGGCGCGGCCACCGCCTCCACCGCCGCGAGGTGTCCCGCGGCCGCCACGACTTGCACGCGTCGCAGCGTTTGCAGAAGCATTGCTGTTGGAGCCTTGGGTGCTGGAGCCTTGAAGTAGATCCATCCGTTGCTCGAAGGCGAGCAGCTGGGTGTAGAGTTCGGAGACGGTGATGGACTCCCGCCTTGATAGCACGGCAGACACGACCGGATTGTAGTCGAGGTCGAGTCCGGTGCAAATGTAGGAGACGAGGTCTTCTTCGTCGATGGGTTTGCCCACCGCCGCCATGTCATCGCCGAGCGAGCGCATCTTGCCAACATACTCGGCAATGGATGATGCTCCCTTCTTCGTGGTCGCCAACGCGATGCGGATGTTCACGGTGCGCGCCCGAGTTTGGGATGCAAAAAGCTCTTCCAACGTGCTCCACAGCTCTGCGGCAGTGTTGCACTTGGCGACTTGCCTCAGCACCTCGCGCGATAAGGATGCAACGAGATAACTGAAGACTTGCTGGTCTCTTGCTAGCCAGCTGAGGTACTCAGGATTTGGTACCTTTTGCTTGCCGTCCTGGCCTCCATCAATCTCCTTGGAAGGAGCAGGAGAGCTACCGTCGATGGCTTCCATCAGTTGGGCGCCACGGATCGCAGGAAGGACCTGCAGTTTCCACAGCGCATAGTTCGACTTGGAAAGCTTCTCGGTGACTGGATGGCCGAAGGTGGACGGAAGAACAGCGCCGATGGAACTCGACATTGCTTGTTTTAGAGGATCGCTCTGATTACCATGTGAAATTGTTTAGGAAGCGTTGAACCTCTTGTGGAGGCCGCACCTTTGTTATATAGGCAAGGAACAGCCCCTTGCGTGGTTTACAGAGAGATTACGCCGGTTCTGTTTAGATTGAGCCGATCTACAACAACCTGAAGATTTACATTTATCTATCAACTAACTCTGAATCTATCTACAGGCTCTATCCTAACAGAACCGGCGCATATCTGATTTACATTGCATTGCTATCTTAACAAGGCCAGCAGCACGGAGCACGGGCCACGGCCCACGGGCAGTCGGCCAGTCGGGCACGGTGTCTACGCGGAGCTGTAGCTTCCTTCGCTACGCTCGCTAGCTCTCGGCGGGGCTGCCGGCACGTGCTGTCGCATCTGGAGAGGCAAAAGCCAAGGGCTCGGGCTCGGGCTCGCGCGCGGCTGCGACCTGGTAGGCAGGCACCAGGCAGTAGCAGCAGGCCAGCAGCAGCAACGCTTTCACTGTGCGCGCATAGGCACAAGCCCTTTGGCTTTGGGTGTGCTGCAAATGTAGAGGAGTCAAACCCAACCGGTCGCTTCAGGTTCCCTGTGCCGGCAAAATCGCAGGCCACCGCCACTCTATGAAGCGGAAGGGATCCAAGTACACGCCCTAAACCACCACCACCATCGGTACAGTAAGTACGTCCTTCAAACTATGGAGCCAACAGCGAGTCCGAATTTCAGAAAATTAGAGGTCTTTTACAGTACTCCATATCACTTTATATGAGTGTAAAAAATGGAATAGTATAGAAAGATCGAACGGCTGAGATTAATTGTATACTACTAAAAACTTAAAGTGCGGTATGGTAGTATACAATGAGTGGTATACTAGTATATGAGTATTTTGGGTTAAAAAGTCAATGGCATAATTGATATTTTTATATTTAAAAATATCACTTTGTATATTGATTTACATGTCCAATATCCAAATAGCAACATTTACATTTCCATGCCTCTATCCGGCGAGCGGTGGTTGGCCGACGGGGAGGACGACGCCGAGTGGAACTTGTGGGCGCACTGCGCCGGCATTGAGAACGGACCAACCTCTGGGGATTGCGCAGGCTGATTGGAAGCCGCCCGCTGGTGGCGTCGGCTGATTTGCCTCCGCCGATCTGCCCGGCTGACAGCCTTTCATACGAGTAAAATAATCACATAGCCAGATAAACGGGGTGGGGTGGGCGTGGGGGTGGGGGCACTGCCTGCTGGTGCGCCTTGCATGTTTTTTTTTTTTTTTGAAAAATCAGCAGGAGCACTGCTATATCATGTAAGAAGAAGAAGCAAGCGTTCGGTTACAAGGTTGTTATTACATAAAACTAATAAACTCGGAAAAGCTCGGGCCTGATTTAACATTTATGAAACTAAATCAGCTCTCTGTGCATTGCACGCCAGCTGCCGCAGCGCAAAGTCTTCCTTAATTTTCTTAAAGCCCAACCAGGGAGATGCATCAGCGCCATCAAAAATGCGCCTGTTCCTTGCTTTCCAAACATTCCACACCGTGTACATCAGCATTGTCGTCATCCGCCTGTTCTCTTTTTTTGATCTCTCTGTCACCATTTTGTTCCACCAATTCTATAAATCTTCCGTTCTGTCAGGTACTTGCACGAAACCCTCTGTCCATTGTCGTACCAGAACCCACACTTGTTGAGCAAAGACACACTGCAAGGTGAGATGTTGCGCAGTTTCTAGATGCTGTTCACACATGGGACACATTTCCTGACATTGCCAGTTTCTAGCCAGCAGCTGATCTGCTGTCAGTATTTTTTGCTGCAGTAGAAGCCAAGTAAAGAAGCGATGTTTACCTTCTGCCTCCGCTCGCCAGATTGCTGAAGCGTTGAAAGAGCAGATGGATCCCCTGAATTGGACCCTGTAAGCCGATTTGGCCGAGTATTGGCCATCACTAGTCCATCTCCACTGAATTGTGTCCTCATCATTAGACAACTGCACACTCATCAAGCAGAAAGCCATCTGGATGTATTCTGCAATTTCATCAGTTGTTGACATTCTCCATAAACCACGCATCCACTTCTGATCATGCAGATCATCACATACCGAGTTATTTTTTCTCCAAGCCAATCTGTAAAGATTGGGGGCGATGTCCCTTGGTGCTTTGCCATCAAGCCATGACGATTCCCAGAAGCTTGCTTTAACTCCATTTCCTAGTTCTACCTTTGTTGACACTCTGAACAATTGTTTATCTGTTTCACTGCACGGGAGTTCCAATCCAGCCCATGGCCGCTGCTCGTCTGTCCATTTGAACCATAGCCATCTCTGCCTGAGTGCTCGACTGAAGGCTTCCAAGTCCATGACACCAAGTCCTCCCATGGTTTTTGGCCTTTTAACCTTGGTCCATGCAACCAGACAGTGCCCACCATTAACCTGCTCACTTCCTTTCCAGAGAAAACCTCGACGAATCTTGTCTATGCGTTTGACCAACCATTTTGGAGGACTGAACACTGTCAGCACATAGGTGGGGATGGAGGATAGAACTATGTTTAGCAACTTTAGCCTGCCTGCTTTATTCAGTAATCTCCCCTTCCAGGTCGGCAGTCGCCTGGCCACTTTATCAATCAGTGGCAGAAAATCCACACGCCGCAGCTTCTTGTAATGCAGTGGCATTCCCAAATAATTGCAAGGGAACTCCTTGATCGGACATTGAAAATGTTGCATGATCTGCGTCATATCCTGATCACCAGGCCGAATAGGGAACGCGGCCGATTTGTCCTTGTTGACCCTCATGCCAGATACCTTGCATGTCATCGGAGCTCTCGCTGAGATTCAATGGAGACGAAGCCGGCGACGGTTGTTCCGCGGCGGACGAAGGGTTAACCACCAAAATTACTGATATACCCTCTGTTTATACTATATACCACTTGTTGATAGTATGGCTCGAAAAATATAGGCTGGAAACGCCTCTGCAGGCATCGATTTCCTCCAAATCATAGGTCGTCGGGCCGGTCAGGGACTTTTGCAAATGCGCCGTTTTGCATCGCTGTAAATTGCTAGATCTTGTCCAGGTTTATGGTAAACACTTGCCATTTGCCAGACAGCAGAATTCAACTCAGCATTTTCATTTGGCCATTTTACAGGTGGTACAAGACTACTCGCTCACCAATTCATAAGAGGAAAAAAACATTCTGATAACTCACTCTTAACCCGAAAGGTCACGGGATTCCACTGCACTGAACCGCATCTAGATAGGGCAGCAGTAGCACCGTCGGGCATCCTCAACTCGCCAGGAGCCCAGGACCCAAGATGTTCATCACAGCACAGGACACACCATGATGACGCCGCAGGTTGGTTGGAACATGGAAGCATGCCCATGGAATCTCTCAGCCCCACTTTTGGGGATGATTGGGGGCCGGGATGCGGCAAGCCCTGCGCCAAAGCTCCCCTCCTATGGGAAGGGGGAATGTTTATGATACTCCTTGCCATCATGAACAAAGATGCCATGCCATGCAGAGAAAGCAAAAAAGAAACGTCAGGCAATCCGGCCTGACCCATCCTGAACCTGAGGCACAAGGCAGCGGTCAAAAAGATCTTCCACTGTGTGCATATCCAATAAGCCAACGGCGACCCCACCGTGTGATCACAAACACACCCCTATCTCCTATCTATGAGTGACCGTACGAGCAAAGACGAGCCATCTCATTTCACGAACCCTTTTCCTTTTCCATACTTGCAACAGCCTTGTTGTTCCATGCAACAAGCCAAGCCATTCTACATTCCAAGCAACTTTGCCCAAAAAAAAAGGCTCAAAAGAACGCTACCAGCCTGCCACTACACCACTACTGAGATTTTTTTTTTTTGCGAATACCACTACTGAGATTGTGCATAAGCTCTAGACTAGCTTCTACTGCATTACCATTACACCTACCATCAAATGGTGACTACTGACTATCCAACCAACCCTGCTAATCCAT
Source organism: Alloteropsis angusta (assembly GCA_037127165.1). Classification (NCBI taxonomy): domain Eukaryota; kingdom Viridiplantae; phylum Streptophyta; class Magnoliopsida; order Poales; family Poaceae; genus Alloteropsis; species Alloteropsis angusta. Next base: position 137,290,582 of record JAZFNS010020007.1, on the reverse strand, counting down.
TCCAGCTAACTAACATAACTTGGTGCTGCTGCTAATCTTGCTTCAGTTTACAAAAAAACACCCAATGGCGAGCAAGATTGGCTACGTACTGACTGACCTCCAATTCCATCAACTAGGCATCCGCCCAAGCGGCAAAGACAGGGAGATGAGAGACGACGTGAGGCGCTGTCGGCGCCGACATAGGCATCGTCCAGGGGCTCATGGAGGCCAGGCTCATGGCGTTCGTCTGCTTGCCGTACAGCATGGCCATGCCCACCCTCTCGGGGCTCCCCTCCCTGGAGTTTCCAAGGCTCGTCACCAGCGACGACGAGTTGGAGAAGTTGACACCGCCGTCGCCACAGGTCTTGCCTGGAACGTCGAGGTGATGGCCATGCGCTGCACACTCCACGTCGAACCCAGCGATGCCATGCAGCGAGGAGTGGGAGTCACTCATGATGACGCCCTTCTGCAGATCAACCGCTTCTGGGCAATGCACTGCTTCTTCCTGGGAAGATCCGTGGAGCACCATCCTCCAGTCAGCGCTTGTTTCCTCGGCAGCGTTGAGCTGCATGTCACCACCGTGCATCACTGGAACGCCAGTTGCCGCCTCGATCGCCTTGACCCTGCGTGCTTCCTCCGCCGGCAGCAGGCTGCTGCTCTCCATGATCTTGTCAACGTCGTACCTCGTTATGTCGAAGTTCGTCACGGCGTTCAAGCCGCGGAACTTGATGGCAGCTATGTCATAAGCCTCGGCAGCTTCTTCTTGAGTTGCTGCATATTCAGAACAAACTCGGCTGTCAGTGTGGCCTATGAGATAAAAAAAAATCTTGGAACAACTATTTTAGTTTGTACATTGAAACTCTAAGATTGATCAGAATGTAAAGTAAGATTCCCGATCAGATTACTTTTGTGTCCTGCTAAAACTTCATCTTTTAGTTCAAGTGTTCAATGGAGTATTTAAAACAGTCAACATGTTGCTTTGGTCAGAGGCCACAGCCTTAGGAAAAGCATAACTATCTGAAAAAGCAAAGAATGATCAGGAAGAATGTGTGGACAGTGTAACCCATGGATCAAAGCTGATCCCAAAAGCAATGCACGAAACTAGAGATTACGAGTAAAAGTTTAAGTTCCAAGTCTATCTTCTTCTCCGGTAAATGTACTTTGATGAGACAGNTTAGCATAGTACAGCAGTCACACCAACAAAGGATTAGCACCCAAAGCTTCTTTTGCTTAAGGCACACTACTTTGTTGAAGCATTTAGGCCCTACAAATCTGCGGTAAAATAGTGATCTTTCTTACTGAAAGTGCCGAGGTAAAGATCCTTGTTCCCAGCAACCCTGCCAATCCGAGACTGCCATCTTCCATGCNTGGTGATGCCTGTAATGTAGTCGACATTAACATATCAGAGTGATTTGTACATGTACTTGTGCTGTTCCGCAATAAGGAAGCAAATGTGCCGGCAAATTCTACACAAACAAACCTTGTCACACCTCTGTAGATGGAGGCACCTCGAGAAAACCCACTGCTTCTCCTGTCATCAGTAACAACTTCAGAAATGCAGGAAGTCATGGATGGAAAATACAGAAGGATCCTGCAATGAAGGCAAAATAGCAAGCACTAACCTTCTCAAGTGCGCAACAAATTCTTGCCTGGTCATGCTTTGCATCTCCTCAAGCTCATTCTGATAGTTTTCCACCTGCCAAACAAAGTATGTTGTACCTTATTACATAAACAAATATCAAAGCTTCAGTTTTGTTGTATGAAACCTCAAGATGGCACTTACCGGGAAATTGATGTGAGTAGCTGGACCCCAGTATTTCAGAGCAGCAAGATCATAAGCCCTTGCAGCCTTCTCTTCAGCATCGTAGCCACCTAAAGTACAGAGAAGAAACCACATTTCGTATTTCTGGCGCTGGGCACATCTTGAAACAAGTAATAATCTGGAATAGGGTATAGAGTATTTTGTTACCTAGATATACTGGGAGTAATTGCATTTCAGCCATGACAAATACAGAATGGCATTTCCATGAGAGGAGAAATCAAAATGTTAGAAAGAGTTATAAATGCATAAACTTGGTTACATCATTTATTTTCGG
>JAZFNS010020007.1:137200605-137210628 GCA_037127165.1 Alloteropsis angusta | reverse complement strand
AACGTTAATTTGTCTTATATGTATGAGTGCACTTATTGTGGGACAAATTTTGAACTCTAGAAGTGTAAATATTATGGGACAGAGGGAGTATGTGGTAGTTGAGATAGAGTATGAGATATAGAGTATGACGAGCGCAGAAGAACTGAAACTGGACTAGAGAATCTTAATGACTAGACACAAATATTTCTTTTAGAGTAGAGTGATGGAGTACCACGAGTGCGGGTAGTCTAAACGTGACAAGAAGCTACTAGTACTAGCGCCTTGCTTGGCACGAGAGATCGCCCGCAGTATGTATCTCTGTCAGCTCTCAGCTGTGTGCTGCCGTGTGCCGGTGTCGTTAAAGGTGCCCGCGAAGCGGCCCATTTCTAAAAGAGAGGATGCCGCTCGCCCGCAACAGGCCCGGTACCACATACCAGCACTGCCTAGCCTTGAAGCCCAGTTAGGAATGGGCCAGTNNTGAGCCGAAACCAAATCAAGACACGGAGGGCGCCCATCTTCCATGGGCCTAATAAAGTGGCCCAGGGCTCACATAGGAGGTCTCCGCTTTCGGCTCGATGGTGAGGGGCCAACTACGCATCACGTCAGACAGGTCACAGGAGCCAGAGAGCCACGCACACGCAGCACTGCAGCAGGTTTGGCACAGATCGCAACTTGCCCGGACGTTCTTCCTGGGAATTTAAAACCTTTTTTTGCCCATGCATCAATGCTACCCTCTGCAATAAAAGCCCTGGCTTGCCTGTGTTCACACCTCGACAGCTCCGCTTCACGTCGTGCCGTAGCGTTCTCTGCCTGTCCTCCTCCCATGCATTCGCGAGCCCCGCTCGAAACGAAACTCGCCAGTCGCCGGCGATCCTTGAACGCCTCGCGCGGGCGCCCTACGTCCACAACGGGACCGGGGACCAGACACCAGAGTACCAGAGGCCACCAGGAGCTGCGGCTGCCTCTTCCCAGCACGCCACGGTACACATGGCTGCCGCACACGCGCCGCTTACCGTGTGCTGCGCACGTGGGGGCAGCATCCTACGCCACTCCACGCCTGCCGGCGTCCGCACGGCTCGTGCCCGGCCCGTCGCGTCGCGTCGCGTCGTCGTGCCCCGACTCCAAAAATCTGACGCGAGCCGCGGTCGCGAGCCAGCCACACACAACAACTTGCCGCCGCGCCGAGCGCGCCAGCCACTAGCCCGAGCGGCCGAATCCAATCCACGAGCGCGCGGCGTCCGATCTGGCCATGCAAGCGCCAACTTGCAGCCGCCGGCCGCATGGGCGCGGCACGTAGGTACGACCGCCTCGCCGGCTGCGGAGAGGCCAGGCCAGCCACTCAGCCCTGGACTGCTCATGGCTCTCTCTTTCCCGCAACTGTTCGACGCCGTCGACGCGCACGCCACGCGATCCGGTAGCTCGGAATAATCCAGGCAGCGGCGCACCCACGTGCTCGTCCCCGTCGCCGGCGGGGGACGTCGTGCGCCGTGCGATCGCGGCAAAACGCGCGCGGTGCCTGTTCGGCGTCCGCGTTGGCGTTGCCTCGCCGCGCGGGAGCTTCGCGGCGGGGCCGGGCTTGGGCTTGGTTGGCTGGCGATCCACGTCTCGTGCACCAGCAGGGTGCTGTGTGAGATCGATCCGCGATCCACGTTCCATGCGCGAGACGGTACCGATACCAGCTACAGGCCCCAGCCCAGCGACGGCGACCTGGCGCTGTCGAGAGGGGCCGGTCGCCGCTCCCCGCCGGGACGCCGGACGTGTACCTCAGCACGAGCACGATGCCGATTACTCGATGATCGATCTAGAAGGGCTCGTCGTCCAACTCGAGCCACACGAACAGTCTGCCCTCTGGCGTCTGCATGCCGGTCGAGCACGTCGGGTCGATCCCTCTCCGTGGTGTCTGATTTCCCAAGTACGAGCACAGCGGAGTTGCCAATCGATTGAACCCATGATCGATCAGCGACCAAGTGTGATTAAAAAAAAAAACGATGCACACCTGCGTTGCGTTCACACCCTAATCATGGTCGCGCGCACACCTTGCACATGCACCGCTTGCTGTGGTTGAAGGCGACAGAAAGATGATTCCGGCGCAATCCGATGCGCCCAAGAGTTTGCTACGCGTCGTCATCTGAGGATCCAACACGCAGATACTGAGAGACAGAGTGCCTGCTGGCCACGGCATTATCGGCTCGCTCTCTATAAGCACTGCATTACGGTGGCCGCTGTCTCATCCAGTCATCCCGTGGCACGTCTCCGGCGTGGACGGTGAGCCCATGTGGCCACTGTTTATAAATAGACCACTCACCCTCATCAGAGAGAGGCAAAGAGAGACCTACCTTCAGAGATGGCCTCCGGCTCCAAGCAGCAGCAGGCAACTGCTCTCCTCCTGGTGGCAGCTCTGCTCTTCCTCGTCTGCGCCACAAGGGGCCAGGCAGCGAGGCCGGAACCACGGTCCAAGGACCACATGCCACAGGTAATCCATCTATCTATAATCCATTCATTCGGTGGTTCATGTCAGCGAGATTCGCCACCATTGCTGGTCGGTCATTCTTACAATGTTTCCTCGTGCTACTCGCAGCTCGCCGTCTCCGCCACCGCCACCGTAGCTGGGGAAGAGAAGAGTAGCTCGGGGCCCGGGATGGAAATGCACCGAGCGGAGCCGGAGGTGATGAAAGAGTGCGAGGGGGAAGAAGAGGAAGGGGAGGAGTGTCTGATGAGGAGGACACTGGTCGCTCACACCGACTACATCTACACCCAGGGGAAGCACAACTAGTTCGCTAGCTTGCTGGCTCATGCTGAAGTGCTGAACAAACAACAACAAGTTCTCAAAGGGGAAAAAGGGCTCGCATGGCTCTCGAGCTAGCCATGCTGAAGTTCTGCAGCTCCGTCTAGCTATGTGTGTTGGTTATCTAGATACATACCTACTAGAGTACTAGTCATCCGTGTGATTTTCCATTCGCTTCTTGAGCTCATCATGTGCCTGTACGTCCTGGAACTTTATCCACCATCTTGGGTTGAGATGCTAAATGGAAATTCTAGATTACTGTACTCACTGTAAATATTGAATCTGTGTATGTGTAGTCCTGTGCTTCAGTAATAAGGAGGTCTACTTGTTTCCACTGTCTTTTTCCTCAGCCAGACATGGATGAAACTCGTTAAACCACTGATGAACATCACTAACGAAGTACTGTATATACATATGTATTTCCGTCAGTGAGAGATACTTACAAATACACGAGAGACTAGAGAAGCATGAACAAAAACGAACGTAGAACTTGCATCCCTTTTTTTCTGCAGAATGTAAGCAAAGCATATTCAGAAAGTAGTGTTAAAACAAAGCTTGATGCGAGGTATCCAATTATCCAAGTCCAAGTTAATCATCAAGTGCGCTTCACCTCAAAATTGTACTTCTTTTCCCTCTCTTCACAGCGAAAAGACCGCATACCATTTTCTCTTTCATGTTGTTGATTCTTTAACTTGATGAAGAGTGTGAATAGACGGAATACAAATTCTCTTATTATAGCGGTGCTGCCCTTGTACTTAAGTCCTGAAGTAAGTTATCTTATCTACAAGTCCAAAAAAAAAATGCTATCAACAATCAGATGATCGATTCTTGACAGAAAGATTATTTCTATATCTATATCCACCGAATAGGTTTATGCCGAAACTGTGTGCGCCACTCTATCAGATTTAAAGCTTCGCATGACTGGCGGCNTAGCCAACTCGACAGATCAAGCTGCCTGCTGCATGGCCTGGCCCAGCCCGTCCAACGGTTCAGAGCTGAAAGAGGACGATCGCCTCCATCACTGATCGTCGTCCGGCATGCTCACCAACCAGGTGTTATAGCGCCGTCGACCTTCCACCCGCCATGGTCCGTCCTCGTCGCAACCAATTGATAATGAACATAGCTGCCATGGCTGTTGAATCTGAGCACGCACGCAGTCAGGCAGTCGCGCCAGTGCCCTGCTTGGTCAACTCTGTACGTGCATCTGGTATTAATATCCAGTTTGAGAGTTGTTCGATCTCTGATCACTTTGCAGGGAGTTGCTGACTGACCGGCAGGGAGTTGATGTCATTCCAGATAAAACTGGGTGTTTACATTGGAAAGTTGGGGGTGTAAGTTGCTATTGGAAACGTGTTCTGTGAGGGGAACACGTTTTTCAATGCGTAAGTTGCAGGTGAAAGTAGCCGAACTATGTGAGCGTCATTAGACAGTTGCATAGAAGTGGAAGTCACCATTCTTCGGTCTCGGTTGATGAATTTTATTTGGCCGGACTGCACTGGGCTACAGGGTGCTGAGGCGCACCAACTTTGAGATCAAGTTGGAGTATTGGAGGTTCGTGGTAGAACAACTCACACCTAATCTATACCAGAACAGTTCATGTACAGTTAGGTTTGGTTTGCAAAGAACATGCATTGGCAGAGCACGTACCATTTTAGGCCACAGGTCAATGTAGTCTCTGGCTTTTCAAAAAAGAAATCCATGTAGCCATTGTTTTTTAGTAGACTAGTCGTATATATTTTGCCACCGCATGAAGTCAGAATTTGATACCCACACATCACAGGCCTAACAACCTAACTTGATGACTCCAAAAAAAATGCATGGTTTATACCTACCAAAGACGTCCACCAAGATTTAGAAGGAAATGAACATTGTAGCATCTTTTTTTTCTTTTTCTTTTTCTTTCCTACCGACCACTTCCATTGATCAAACCTGGGCCATATACGCGTCCCTCATTTATTAAAAAAACCGTGCATGATGAGAACAAATCAAAATACGTAGACAATGGCAAGTTGCTATGGTTTCTGTGACATGTACCGCTATAGCATTGTAGCATTGCTGAGAGTGAGAGCTAGAGGTTGGAGATGGCAGGTGGCAGAACAACACACTGTGCACTCATATAACTTGCGGTAATACGATGTGCACTCAGCAGCTGCTGAATCTAGAACTCAGGTCGAGTGAGGGTGATGTTCATCTTCTTCCTCCTCCTTTTCTCCCTTCTCTGTTCTTCTTCTTCCTCTTCTCACCATGGCTAAAAATGCAATGGACCGCTCGCGCTCGGGGCAGGGGGCTCCATCACCCCTGCGCCCTGGCTTCGCCCTACTACTCAGCAGAATTCATATATGCGAGATTCAAAGTAATGATGCCTCAGGAAATGTGAAAATAAGAGAAAAGAAACGGAGATAATGTGTGGATCCTGAGTTTTCTGTCCAATATAGACCAGATGACTGAGCCCAAAAAACTGACTTTGGGCTAACGATGTTCTCTTTCCAGGCCTAATAAAAGTCTGACAACCCAAAGGGCCCAATTTCCTCCCACCGCTGGGCCCATATCTCTCGAATCGAATACCCAAAAGGCCGAAACTACACAGCAGAGAGAGTCCACGGCCACGCTGCTCGCTGCGCATGCTGCCTGACCCACCCGGGCACCCGGACCCGGCTCCTCCTCATCCGCGCGCGCTCCAGCTGCTATGCTCCTCCGCCCGCGCCCCTCCCTTCTCCGAGCCCTCGCGCCGCCGCCGCCGCCGCTCACCCGCGCCTGCGTCCCTACCCGGCGTACGCTCTCGGCGGCTGCGGCGGCGGCGGCGGCGGGGACCGCCTCCCCCGGCGATGCGGCGCCGGCACCGGCACCGGCTGTACCCCGCAAGAACGCCAGGAAGGTCCCGCTCCCGCCGCCGCCCATGGAAATTGTGAAGACGGCGCTGTTCCTGCCGCCCGGGGTGGAGCGCGACGCGGCGGTGACCGCGGAGATGGTCATACCGGGGTCGAACATCGTGGTGGGGCCCTACGCGGGGGACGCGAGGGTAAAGCAGGCCGAGTTCGTCGGGAGCAGCGCGCGCGCGCGGGACTGCCCCAAGGACGACCGTCCCGAGTTCGCCGTCCTCGGACGGTCCAACGTTGGCAAGTCCTCGCTTATCAACGCCCTCACCCGTCGCAAGGAAGCCGCGCTGACCTCGAAGAAGCCCGGTGAGACTAAGAACACGCTTTGCATTTTATTCTTCTGCTTCCGTCATTGTTAGAAGTGGCCTTAGGTCAGCTATGCTCTTTCCTGTTTAGCTCTTACGTAGCAGCTTATCAGTGAGTTGTCAGCTCCTATAGTGTCGTTGTGGCGCCCTAGGTTGCATTATGTAACCCCTCTTCCCCTTAATTTTGTAATTGAGGATAGCCTAGTGGTTCAAAGGATCCCAATGAAGTGATTGTTCCAGGCTTGAGGTGGAGTTAACTATGAGTTTCAAATCCCAGGAACAAAACTCTGTGACACATACATTGATTTGAATTATTGTAAAATAATTCTGGCAGCGGTTCAACTAGAACAAGTCCTTCAGATTTGGGCTAGTGGCCTGTTTGGACTTGGGGAATCAAATTTGAATTTTAGCATTTAAACACAACCAAAACCAGCTGCCAATCTGACAGTTAGGGAACCGGTTCATTCAGATTGTTAGGAATTGTGCGGCACAAAAGGTGAACACAAGACATCAAATTTAAGGTGTAAAAAACCTTTTGGGAGAAACTATGGAAGACAAATACTATCGAGAAAATTTTATAAGCAGGGATGCTACAATGGCTATTGCCAGTGTCTTATCCTGCATTCTACACAGGGTGGATGGAATACAACACATGTTGGAGTAGGAATCTATTTCTAGAGTAAGTTTCGTGATGGACTAGGGAATGAATCTGGTAGTAATAATAGTCGTACACTAGAATACACATCATATTCCAACACAAATTTTGGATTTCAATTTAGCAATTAAAACAGCTGAGCAAAAACAGGTTGACACCAGTAACCTGCCGAAAACTATTTGGGATTTTGGTGCATGGTTGAATATTCGTAATTGTGTGATATTTTGAACTTAGGTTTTGATTTCTGCTGATTTGATGAGGTTCTTGTTATGTTTACCATTCTAGGTACAGAAAATGTGATCTTTGTGCACCTTTCTGAACCACTGACTGAATTTACAATTAGCATATTTTATTCTTTTACTTAAGAGGGCTTATGATGAGGGTGGATGATTGGTGGGAGGGAGGTTGTGAAGGCTGTAGTCCTATTCTGTTTGAGACCATGGACCTGGACTTGGCGGCATGGTTGGGATGCCGTGATCAGCCACCGCACCAAGCAGGCAGGAAAGAGGATAAGGGAAATACATCGAATGTAAACTTGGTTTTCCAAATCACAATTGTCTTGATATATATAGACCAGTTCATTCAAGATTACAATCTCCTAAGAAATCAATACATTTAAAACAAACCAAAGTTGTTCTTCATCCTGACTGAAGTAACCCTGACTGAAGTAACAAGTCCTAAACGATTCTACTGTGCGCCATCTGTGCCCAGCATGTTGTTCTTCATCTTCTTTCCACATCTTTCATACTTCAAGCCCCACATGACAATAACACTTCATCGTTGCTAATTTCACATCTGCTGCGGCTATCTCCTTGTTCTCATTTATGAAACCTGTTGAGTTTACTTTGGTGTGTGACAAACTTTGTATTTGGCATGTCATCTTGCCTTTTTATTTTATGTGCACTTCATTTCTTATTTACCATCATGAGTTCTACATCATATGTTCTGCAGGAAAGACCCAGACAATTAATCACTTTTTGGTTAACAAGAGTTGGTATCTTGTGGATTTGCCTGGTTACGGGTATGTTCACTCTTTTCCCTAACTATAGATAAACTAATTATCTGGTTGTGTTCAGGAGAAAAACTAGTTATCTGGTTTATCTTAGTATCGGAAGTCAACTTTCACTATCGCCCTGGTTCCTATGTTTCTGAATGAGTGTTTTCTCTCTCTTTCCAACATGTCAATTGCAAATTTAATCCTTCTGGAGTATTCATTTGTGCCACACTTAATTTAGACATTCAGCAATTTGATACTTACCACTTTTTTGTTGGAAATATTGTCCCAGAACCTTTATATCCAGCAGTTGGTTCATGCTTATGCTGCATTTGTGTAACTATGGTAAATCTGTCATGCCTACAAGTAGGACAATTGGTGGCTAGGTGCAATCCATTCAGGTTCAAACTTCTGATATGGAAACAAAGTGACATGACACTGAGTCTCGTGAATTTAGCTTCTTTTGAAGGCCATTGCAGTTTCTTTTTCCATGACGGTTTTTGGATAGGGCATAAGCGACTTGTATCGGTTAATGGTTATTCCATTGGCAATTATTTCGCTATTCATATACTGGTCTCTTGACAATGTACAATGTAGTGACTGCGTGAAACAAGAACTTTACAGAAACTTAAAGGGACACCTAATTTTTCATTCCCATACTCGACTGTTAAGATTTTTTTTTTACTCAAGAGTCATTAGAGCATTGCCTATCTAGGGAACATGACAATCTTCCTACATTAGTTTTGCAGCTGCGTCCCAATCAGCTCGAATGGACTGGTCTTCATTTACCAAGGGTTACTTCTTGAACAGAGATACCTTGGTTGGTGTACTGCTCCTTATTGATGCCAGTATTCCACCACAGAAAATTGATCTTGACTGTGCTAATTGGCTTGGTCGTAACAATGTAAGGCAGTATATTCCTCCACTGATAATATTACCTACTTGCTATGCTGATCCTAACAGCAGTCTCACTAATTGCCTGTGTTGCGGTTTCAGATCGGATTGACCTTTGTGTTCACCAAGTGCGACAAAGTAAAGAAAGGGAAAGGGGGACGGCCTGATGAGAACATCAAGGTGTTCCAGGAAACGATAAGTGGGCTGTATCCAGAGCCACCACCATGGATCATGACGAGCAGCGTTACCGGATTAGGCCGTGACGGGCTACTCCTCCATATGTCTCAGCTGAGGAACTACTGGGACAACGAAGCAGTCTAGACAGCATCGCGTGGATCAACCGCCGGTAGCAACAACATCAGTATGTTAGAAGAGAGAATGGGACATGATCTTCCACCGTTAAGCCTTTGTGCTCATGGGGAATCTTGTTCAATTTCATTTCCAGATTTTGACCTTCCTATGTATAGTGGAGAAGTGGAGATGCAGCCTCCTCTCATTTCTGTCTCATCCATCTTGTGCAAGTGAAGCAAGCCCTTATTGTTCCTTCATGTACTATCCCATAAATGTCCGATCTGGAATTACACGTTTAATGGAGGTGAAGGCACTCGAGAGAATTCAATATACTGTACACATTCAATGAGCCGAAGTCATGGAGCTGAAACTCTTGCAAACACATTTTATTGCCCGACAAACTGCTGCCTTTGGGCCTTGAGGGTTTGTATTGTACTGCACGATGGGAGAACTGCTGCTGCCTTGGGTCATTTGCACTGCACGATGGGGAGCATGTTTGCAAAGCGACTTGATAAATCTAGGTTGGTTTCACGGCACCGGCGGTGATGTGTTATGTGTACATGTCGCCATGTCGGCCGGGCTGGAGGTCCTCAGTGCTCACCGGGGCAAGGCGCTGGTCTTGCCCCGGTGAGCGCCTCTCGCTCTGGCCGGTGACGTGATCACGTGAACAGTGAGCACCGTTCGTTAGTTCGGTCCCATTCTCATAGGGGGAGCCGGACAGCGAAACCAGAAAGCGAGCAACGCATGCACGTACATACAAAGCGGCACAGCCGCACAGGAGACAGGACCGTGCCTCAGCTTTCGCCGTGCCCGGCGTGCCGCTCCCTGCTCAGCTCCCTGCTCAGCTCCGGACCAGTGCCGGTGCCGTGTCGAACGCAGCGCGACGAGGCGACAGGCCGCTCCGACCGTCCGGCGGAGGAGTGGCGGGTGGCCCTGGCCTGCGCCTGCGCGCGATCTGGACGCCAAACTGGCGAGCCTTGTTTGCGAGCGCCGGTCAATAAACGCCGGCCATGTCCCGCTGCCGCTGGCCGTGGGGGCAGCCGCAGGTGCACTGCTGACGAGCCGCGCGCCCCACAAACCCCCCGTCCCCGCTGGGCTGGGCTCCCCCCGTCTCCTGCACCGCGGGGCACGGCGCACAGGGAGCGGCTCGATCGGAGCGGTGGGCAGGAAGAAGGGGACCCCTCGGCCGGCTGCCGCTCTGCCCCCTCCCGCAGCGGCTTGCTACGCGACGGCCACCGCGTGCC
>JAZFNS010020007.1:136488575-136499190 GCA_037127165.1 Alloteropsis angusta | reverse complement strand
CTGGAACTCGCGCTCGCCCTGCCCGCTCCCGGCCTTGAGCTGCTTCACCGCCACCTCCTTGCCGCTGCCCGGGAGCACGCCCTTGTACACGTACCCGAACCCGCCCTGCCCCAGCACGTTCGCCGCCGCGAACCCGCCCGTCGCCGAGGCCAGCTCCTCGTACGAGAACGAGCTCTTGGAGAACCCCAGCGGCGGCAGGCCCGGCGACGGCTGCCCCGGCCCGGCGTGCGACCCGCTCGTGTCCCCGCTCCCCGGCGAGAACGGCGCGTGCCAGCCACCACCGCCGCCGTGGTCCATCATCGCGGCGCTGTTCTTCCACTTGGGCATGCTGTTCGCGTAGAACACGTTCCCTGCACGCACGCGCGCGCGCGGCGCCGCCGCCATGTTAGTGAACTAAGCTCGCCGTCGTCGGCGCGAGCGCCAGCGTGTGCGGTGCGCAGGGCGCGGCGTACCGTGCTGGTCGGTGTAGTAGGGCATGTTCATGCGCGGGGGCTTCTTCCTCTTCTTCTTCTTGGCGCAGCACACGCAGGCGGCGATGCACATGAGCAGGCCGAAGGCCAGGACCCCGATCACCACGCCGGCCACGATGGCGCCCACCGCCGCTGACCCGTTGCTGCCGCTCCCGCTCTTGCTGCGCCCATTCTTGTCGGACTCACCACCGCCACGCTTCGCAGCCGGCGGTGACGGGTGCTCCCTTGACGGCGCTGCCGGCACGCCTTTATCCGCTGCCGGCACCGGGGGTGACAGAGCGCTGCCATTCTGCGGCGTCCCCGGTGGCGGCGACAGCGACAGCGCGGGTGGCGCCTGCGGCGGTGAGCCCGAGCCCGGGGACTTGGGCGGTGGCCCCGACGGCGACGGGCTTGTCGGAGGCGGCGATGACTGTTGCGACGACGTGTCACTCGGTGGCGACGGTGGCCCCGAGGAGTCATCCGGTGGCGACGGTGGCCCTGAGGAATCATCATCCGGTGCCGACGAGCCGAACATGTTGTCTAGCGGCGTAGCCATGATTAATGTTTAACGAGGATGGAGTTCTCTCCCGGCGAGGATGATCACCCCACCCTCTGAGAGGGTCGGCCGCAGTGGATTGGAACGGCGCGCCGCCTGGCCGTCGCCGTCGTGATGAACCCCTGCAGAGCAAATGCCGCCAGAGCAGCAGAGATCAGAGGCGCGAGGAACCAAGGCGATGAAAAGGCGTCAAAACGCCAAGAAATTGGGGTCGGCCATGCCTCCATGGCGTACCTTCCTTCTCCCCGTGTTGTCCTGCGAAAGAGAAGGGGTTGAAACCGAACCGCGGAGACGGAGGAAAGGGAAGTAGGCTTCGAAGCGCAGGTTTCGTCACATTGCGCAACCACCACCGCAGCGCCATGCCACATTTCCAGGATGGGAGCCGTTGCCCTCCTTGTATTTTTCCAATTTTAGCATCAGTACCAAACGGGATGCTGCCAACCATTGGGGCTCAGCTGATTAACTGCGATGCTGTTCGTGGTCATAGAGTCAACACGCATCCAGAATGTGTACACTTCACATTTTTTCGTGATATAATAAAACTTAATTTCCATTCATCTACACTACTTATTCTCAATGGTGCAGAATGCAAATACCCACAAATACAAAGAACTCAGAATATGACGCAGCTTTGCAATAGCTTTGATTCTTAAAAATCGCTACCAAAGGGGAATTCCCACAGATAAAAACAATACTCACACCAACAGCATTATCCTGATGACAAACGATCCAGGTATATTTGCATGCACCAAAGCAGGGATCTCTCAAGGTGGAGATTGTTTGTTCTAATAATGTAAACAAAACGCATGGTTAACCGACTAACCAATGTGAGGTTTGGACAATGTGTGTAGGCACAGCAAAGTGCAGTCAGTTAACATAGGAAAATAATGTTATCACATCGATGCACTGAAATCAACTGCATAAAATTATTATCAATTAAGCACTTGTTCCATCTCTAAATCTTCGCCTTCTGAAGACGCTGCAGAAGTTCTTGTAAAACTCTTAGGCAGCTTGCACAATGGTCCATCTCCATCCAATCTGCCCATGTATGCCATTCCGAGAGAATATCCCAGAGCCCGAGCAACCGGAACAGCAACCGCATTGCCGACCTGCATATATCTACACCCAAAAGGTACAACACAATAAGACTAGCTTCATAGGATAGATAACAAAAACCTCAATATGTTCAGACGAACTGATGTGCACATGCTAGAGAAACTTACTTCTGCTTTATAGGGCCAAACAGCCTGTAATAATCAGGAAAACCTTGCAGTCTTGCATTTTCCCGGATGGTCAGAACTCGAGCCTGGCTGGGATGCAAAATAATCTGCAAAAGTTCGTCCAGGATCAATCACAACACAAAGCAGGCACCATACCATAGATATAGCGACAATTTCTCAAAGCCTTAACCTGATTGTGAGGCTCAGCTCTGGTAACAACAGTGGAGACTGTTTCATCCCACCACAGGCGTCCAAATGGTCTGTAAAGCATAAACAAGTATTACTGAGCAAGTTCTAGACAGAACAGACTTGAATTATCATTCAGTGCACTTACTTCTGTGACTTCCCCTTGATAAAGGACATAGCATAGTCAGGCACCTATCCAGAGAAACAACACCTGTTAGTACTAAAGGAACCTAAAGCATCACGGTCAGCGAAATGTAGCAGAATAGACATTGATACCAAAGGCTTTCCAGATGACAGCAGTACACGGGGAACATCTGGATCCCACTCCACAGTATTGTTGATCCCAACCTTGACACCTTTGAGATCACGAAAGTTGGCCCCCTAAAATACAATAGTTGCTAAGTGAGTACATGACAGACAAACAAAAAATAATATGATACTATATTGGCTAACCTTTTTAAGAGGAATCTGCTGCACACGCTCGTAATCATCATCGTTTAGTCTTAGAGGTTGGTGATCAAACAGTTTACTTTCACCAGAATCATTCTCCTCATCAAAGGAGTAGTCCATCATGGCTTAGAATAAATACAGAAAAAAAATCAGAATAGCAAGATAAATAATAAATTATACAAACCAGATGAAATGGTAAAAAAATGCAAATGGCAATATGAAAATCACCCAGCAACTGAGTTTAAAGGAAAAAACCATCATTTTACTAATACAAATTACAAATAAAAGAAGATTACATACAACCACTTTGTGTTCATTAGTTTTCAAGTTCGAATGGCAACACTTGATGGATTACCTTTCCGGTTGAGCCGGATGTAGCGTTGGAATTCTGTTTTCGGGCTAGCAACAAAATCCATCACATCTTTGGGTTGATTGTTTCCAACCTGTAGAAAAAACATATTATGCATACAAAAAAAGAACAACACAAAGGTTCAAGCAGAGTTAAAAAAAGAAGGTAACCACAGGAAAACATAAGCAGCTAACCTGTGGTAAATCGGATATAGCGTCTGCAAGGAGAAGAGCTTTCCTCAAGTGTGGAGCTTCTGTTTCATCATATGCTACCACACTTTGCTGCAAAAGGGGCATAGTAGTTAGGCATTACAGCGGAACTCGGTGTTTGTCCAGTTAATCTCTTACCTCAAATGCATTTGGCACTATTCCTCTCTTAACAACATCGTGGGTAGGCAATGGAAATGTTGGTAGTACCTAATCGCCAAAATATGTCCTTATTGAGCAGTACACTGTAACATAACAAGTAAAAAATAACAAAGAGCTATAAAGCTTTACCATTGATGGAAGAGCTCCCCAGATAAATACCCGCATCCTAAATTGTGGTAGCCCATAACATCCTGCAACCATCAACCCAAGCCTAGCTTGGTAATTCGTGGCTACAAGCCGACTCAATGCATACCGCCCAAGGAATCCATCAGCAAACTTCAATATGTCAACAACATTTTCCATGAGAACATATTTGGGCCTCAAATACTCCACGATGTCCATAAAAACAACCATCTGTTTATTTTTTTCATCCTTCAACGGGTCGTCACGCTTTCTAAATCGGTTAAATCCACTGATGCCTTGGCAAGGAGGACCTCCACAGATCACATCCACGGCGCCCTTTAGAAATGGAAGGAATTTAAATAGTATATCACAGCTGCCCAAAACAAATCAGAAAAGGAAAAAAAACTTACAGGCAAGGGCAAGATATTTTCCCTATAACCTCTTTCAACAAAATCGTTGATACGTTGGGGACAATCCCTGAAATATGTATCAAGGGTAAGGCACTGTCTACAAACAAAATATAAAACAATCATGGAAATAAAAACAACCTAAGACCATCACTTGGCTCCCAAGTATCATAACTCGGATCATATCCTTTCCATCGCACCTACAAGTCATTACAAATCTTAAACAAGTGTTTCAAGTAACCTGTATAATGTATTAAAAACAAGAGAATTATAAAAACTAAGAAATAAACTCTGGATATTGCAAGCAATCACATGTATATTTCATATAATCTAGTCTTTCATACCTTAAACCATAGGCCAACTTGTCCAGTGCTATTTGGATCACCATAGCAGATATCAAGAAGCTTCTCTACCTCAAAAGTATCTTCTGAAAGAGGTTCATCTTCATCATCACTTAAGGACTGGGCTACTTCAGATTCCATAGTAATGCCTTTCTGGACAATGTATTTCTTGTAAAGTGCATCCCACTCCTTTAGGAGGGCAAGAAAATTCTCAGCCTTTTCATTTCGCACCTGCAAAATGAAGGTACAGACACAGTAGTCATTATGTCTTTTTAGCAGACATTAGGTGGGGAAGATGCACGGTGGCAGTTTGACAACGGATAGGACTACCTTTGAACGTGGGTGGTTATACTTGAGACTTTCACAAGCATATGTATTCATGTCTACAGCCCATCGCTGCACAAGATAACAAATATTAGAATTCGCAGTTCAATAATATCCTCATTGGCACCTAAATGTCTAACAAATTGTGAGCATAAAACATACAGTCTCCAATTTAAAATTGGACAACGCGGCACCCAAACAAAGTCCAGTTGACATGGCACCACAACCAGAATAAAGATCCAGTAAAGATGTTGTTTCTGTGTGTGCTTCAGATGATGCCTGAAAGCCCGAAACAAGTGTTTCCTTGGAAGAATCAACAGCATCATCAGAAACATTTGATGCTGCACTGCTCGAAACACCATCGTTATCTACAAGGAAATAACTCCCTCAGAAGACACTAAAAGAAAATTAAGGCCGACAATATTAGTTCAAGCAGCAATATCATACATAGAACAATCATCTCTAAATTCATCATCACATGTTTCATCCAAGAGTAATATTTTCGTCATAAGTTACATATAGATCAAAATTGAGACACAAATCAGCTGTGATGGCTGCAATATTGATCAGAGACTCTATAGAATTGGTTACCTGCTGGCAGATTCGCAAATGTTGAATATGCAACCGAATAAGACATGTCATAATAAAAGTCACAATCTTTAGTGGACTGAGCTTTAGCTTGGGGAGCCGTCTAGATTAGTTCAGAAAAAACAGCATCAAAATACAAACATGACAACTAACAAGGAGCAAGTAAGCTTCACAAATGAAAATTGAATAAGGCACATACATTTGGATCAACATGAATGATCTTAATTTTTGAGACTATACACTCGATCATGTTATCATTCCTCTCCTCTGAAAGGAAAACTCGCTTGTGGTCATGTTTGTGGTCATGAACCTTTAGCAACTTTGGTGAGATAACCTGCAAACAAATGTGCCACACTCACATTCACACACATGGTCCCTTTCTTTCAATAAAGGGGCAAATAACTTGACACCTACTGTATCTGCTGTGCGGAAAAACCACTGGCACGTGAAATAGGATCCTTGGTCTAATCCTTCAAAAAACTCTGTAATCCGGCCAATAAAATTTTCCTCATTGGACTCAGCCTGTGGTATTACGAATCAAAACCAAATGTCAATAATAAAGACTAGACAGAAATCGGAGAACACAGCTATGCACATAATTGTACTCGTAAGTGAATATCCAAAAGGCTCGACTAGCAAAGGTCTTCTCGACATTGTCAAACTCAACAAGTGAAATTGCTAGAGCTGGACATTATAGTATGCACTGAAACACAAAAAGAAAGGCTCATGAGGCTTAAATGTTTGCTCTATTAGATAACACTTCAAATTTCATATTAGTGTAAGCATATAGATCTCCAGGAAAGTACTAAGGGGGGGTGTTTGGTCATCATGAGTCCATCCCATGAATTTGGTGGGACATCCCTTGGGCTTATATGAATTTTTTAGCAATTGAGATTGCACAAAGCAAACAAAAAGCAAGGAGTAATAAGATGATGGAACACTCCGTTGCTCAAACCAAACACCCCATAAACGTCCAAGCATGAGGTAAATACAAGGAATAACGTGACATGTTTAATAATATATTCTTCAGAATCCAACAACTACATGATTGGTTGACTTGAGCTGAACTATACAAAGATAAGTGACAGTAAAAGAATTATAATCTGGGATGACACTTCCATGAACAATATCCCAATTATTTGATACATCTCTTAAGATATCAGATTGAGCCTGTGGATGATACAAAAAGGGGGAAGGAAACAATGTATCCACATGTACTAAAAAAAAATTGGCCCTTGTCAACTAATTTAGCACTTGATTTGCACATGCACAATTAATATCCACCATTCTGCATAATTTTGTGGTGGTGTGTATACACTCAGTTTATTTGCAACATCTAGTTAATCACAAAATGAATGCATGGGGGTTGACTGCAACATGGAAACGACGATATGCACTGCATTTTAAATAAGTAGCATAATAAAAATAGCAAAAGTGCTGAATAATAGAAAGCAATACAAGCTAAGGATTACTAAATGCTATTAACTAGATAACATGACTAACCTTGACATGTACATCATCATCAAGCTGATATATCACATTATCCACTTCAGCAGCTCTATAATGGCATGTGGCCTTGATCTCTTCGTCCTCACCAGAACTGCGTAAATGCATTCTAGTTTACATTAGCAAAGCATATGAGCAAATCCTCTTTTTAGAGCAATGCAAAAGATATAGCAAGACATACCGGCTAGTGAGCGAATCAGGGCCCTGTCACAAAAACAGTTGTGCTTATCAGTTGCGGTTTTCCAAAATAGATCAGAAGAGATCAAGTGACAAAAACAGATAGTAATGATGCATTTATTCCAAGAGGAAGGTCAGAACATAGGAAAATTTCGGTGTTTTCTCGTAGATCTCATATCCATATTTCAATAGACATTATTTTGCTCCAGCTTAACACACATGAACTACAGTTATAACCAGGAATGTTAACAAACACATAAACCACGGACTAATCTAACACGACACAAGTAAACAAATGATAAAATGGAAGCATCTAGATTCTAGACACTATAATTATTTATTTATGTGCTGAATTGGGATGAGAAACTGGGAGTATCATAAACATTACACGGAGCAGAGAAACGACATTTGGAGATCCTAGTGTTCCAGGGACGCCTTACCTTGGTGTTGTACCTTTCCGGCCATCTTCGCCTCGCCTCATGGTCTGGCATCGGTTCTCCCACGAAGTGGTCCTTCGAGCCGTCCACCCTTCTCTCCGTGCTCGGCCGTGCCACCCGCTTCCTCGCCCCAACCTTCTCCGCCGACCCGTCTTCCCCGGCCTTGGTCTTGTCCTCCTCCTCAGCTTCCTGCGCGGCCGCCGCTTCCTCCTCCTCCTCCTCCTCCATCGCCATCTCCTCGGAGTCCGGCTCCTCCGCGCACACGTCGTCGTCAGCAGCACCAGCTAGCTCCTGCGCCCCCACCGTCTCCTTCGCCTTCGCCTTGTCCGCTGGCGCTCTCTGACGCGCGCGGGGCTTCTCCTTCGCCGCCCTGCTCTGGCGGCGCTTGCCGCTCGGCTCGGTGCGCGACGCGACGCGATCGACCCCGTCGAGCTCAGCCTCCGCATCCCCCGTCTCCGCCGCAGCTTTCGCACTGGCACCAGGGCCGGAGTTCTCCGCGGCCGCCCTGCTCTGGCGCGCTCGCTTCTGTGCGCGCGGCACTTTGCTGGCGATCTCGGCCTCGGCCTCTGCCGCCGCGGCGGACTTGAAGCGCTTCCGCGAGGACCGCCTCGGCTCGGTCGCCGCCGCCGCCACCACCGTGGAGGGCGGCGCGTCCGGGTCCGCCGACATGGGCGCCGGCGACCGGCTCAGCGATCAGAGACGGGGACGAGAAGGTGTAGAAGCGAGAGCGACGGCGAGGGTTTTGCCGCTGCTGCTAAAGTGTTCGAACTTTTCGATCGATGCTTTTGGAGATCAGCCCGGGGTGGGTGGGTCGTGGGTTACAGGGGAGCGAAGGAAGCGATGGGCGAACGGGCGGGAAGGCGGAATTGCGTCTGGTTCGTGGGGGGAAGCGCGGCGCCGGGCCGGGCGGGGATTCGATCAGGTCATGCGCACGTCCGGCTCCACGTCTGCTTTCTCCCACGGAACCGTGTGGGCCCATGTGTCATTGGTGTGACGCGACAGGCGAGAGCGGGACGATTCAAAATTTGGGCTTGGGATTTCGGACTCGCAGTCATCCGCTGGACTGCCACGTACTGTATCTCGCTGACAGGTGGGGTCGGGAGCAGAACCAGAAGTCCAGAACCACAACGGGCACATGAGGTGCTGCTGTTCTGAGGAAAGTGCTGAAAGAAATCTCGTTTACCTTTCTTCGCCTTTTGAACTGTGATATTTTTCCCTTTTTGAATCGAACCGTGCTTTTGAGCTGCGATTCCGCTCGTACGATTTGTTGGTTACCATCAGCATCAGTGTCCACGCAAAAAAGGAAAAGAAAAATCATTGCCACCTGTTGTGGATCGCGAGATTTGAAATTTGAAAACTTGGTACTTGTATTTTGAATGATGCCCAGATGGAATGCGCACGGAATGATCGAACATGCACTACACGGCTACACCGCATATTGGAATTTGCTTTGACCTTTTCACTATGATAAGGAATTATTCTAGTCTACCCCAAATATAACAAACAGCCATTCAGCTTCCGTACTAGCAATTCGTCACTAGTTACTTTATAAGTTTTAGATTATTAGTGGTGTGTTTAGTTTCTAACTATATTTTGCTATACCTGACATGTAAACTTGGTCTATAATATCTCTGTATGCAAACAAAAACTCAAAACGTCATCTAAACTCTAAAATTATAAGACAAGCCTCCCATTGGAATGGAGACGTGTGAATTTAAGCTATGGAAAAGTGCTCCTCCATCCATGTCGTGTCAAGAGAAAAAGTAACATCCAGCGCTTTTAGAACCTCGACACTTGTATGTCAGAGCTCGTGGAATACGAGCTGGCGTCACACACAAAAACAGTATAACCTTGTCACATTTACTCTGACGATTGGATCCATTTCAAATATTTTAAATTGAGGCCCATTAGAATGTAGGAATTTTGATATAAATTTTTACGGACCATTACAATGCTCGCACGAACTATTTTGAATTTGCATACAACATAGTCTAATTGATTATGTTTCTTGCGTTGGAATTTGTCCACCTGTGTTGAGTCTTCGACTTGGTACCTGTCACACCCTAAAATTTCAGATTTTAAGATATGATTAGAAATAACAAGTAACTCAACTATTTTCTCATATTTTTGTATTTTCCAACATTTTATAAAATAGTATATGTAAACTTTGATTTTCTAGAATAAATTTTGAAAGCGGTGTTGTCGCTTTAGTACATATTGTGTTGTTTGGGTGCTTCTAGTTTTCAAAATGTGTTTAGATATCAAAAGGGTTTCTCTGGTTTTTTTGGAAATGATTTCTATTTTTCTAGAACTAAATTCAATGTTTTGAAGTTTCTATAAACCTTTATTGAGTTTAAAATATTTTATTTGGATTATTAGTGTTTAAATATACCTCTGAAATTTCCCCCCATATTTTTGAAAATTTTGAAATATTTTCAATCCAGTTTTTCAGCAAACCCTTTATTTCTAGCATTTAGAAAAGATATAGAAAGTCCCTTAGAGATGCTCCAAGGAAGATAAACGTTACAATTACAATGCTCACAAGGTAGAGCAAGCAGTAGTTAACATGAAGGTAGATAAGAAAATAAGTGTAGATCAACTTCAATCCAAGGTAGAGCAAGTGGTAGTTAATAGGCGACGTATCGGGTGCAAACTAACTTCGTGTGCAAAATCATGATTTTGCAAATCACCCCTCCCACCTTCCTCTACGCACCCCCTTATTAAGATCATGTGGCCCAGATTAAAGTTTGCAGAGTTTGCACACGAAGTTAGTTTGCACCTGATATGTTCCCTAGTTAATATGAAGCTAAATAATAAGATAATTAAGCGATGTTCAACTCCAATCCCGTTCTGTGGATATTCTGGAACCTTGCCAGGGCAATAGGCCAACAGCCACCGATCCCACCGGCCATGCTAACGTCGAGTAGATCTAGGGGGCTGTTTGCTTGCTAGCCACAAGTTGTCACACTTAACCTTAGACAAGTGTGTTAAGGGCAGGTACAACGGGTCGTAGAGACCCGTCGCCATGCAAGACGTTTTTCCAGAAAACCCCCCGCGCGACCTCGGCGAGACCGCATCGTCGTCTCGTTCGTCGACGGGTCTGGCTCGTGCTCCGAGGCTTCGCAACGGCTTCA
>JAZFNS010020007.1:136330790-136346088 GCA_037127165.1 Alloteropsis angusta | reverse complement strand
CTGTCTAAGCTTAGGTGTGGCAAAGTGTGGCTAGGAACCAAACACTCCCGTAGTGAAGGCTAGCTCCCTGCTAGGTGGCCACACACATTTTTACCAAGCACTGTTTGTGGCGCTGAGGCGAAGAAAATCAACGCCTAAAAGGTTTGGGGTGAATTTAATCTATTGTCATTCTTACGGAGTGAATAGCAGGACAAATGCTTTGTCAGTGACTCAGATAGATCCAGCTGTCAGTGATACGTGATTTAGTTCCCTCCATAAAGATGGCAAAAAATTAAATACCCCAGAGTTTGGTGTATAGCCAGCACACGCGTAAAAAGCTGTGGTGGTAGTGACGGGTGTTTCGAGACCCAGTGCTAATGCTAAAAAATGATAAAGTTTATCACAAATTCATCTAAACACAAAGTGCTAATTGGTATTGCTAAAATTTAGCAAAAACTCAAAAACTTTAAATAGAAAAAAGTGTTAAAAGTTTAACATCTCCGTTATCTAAACAAGGCTTGTAAAGCGGCAACCAAACGCGTGGCGTTAAGTGGCGCCTAAGCAAATACCGCTAAAAATCTTTTAAAAAACACTAACAAACGTAGCTCTCTCACAAAACACACTTATCAATAACAAAATTTCGGCGCATTTCAGGCTCACGAATTCTGTCGTGCAAACTCTAGTCCACCGCGGCACCACTTTCTTCGCAATTCTGCAGGGTCCCCCTTCCACCTATCCTCTCCGGCCGCCACCGCCCAACCCGACGCGGCGACCCCCATGGCCGCCACCTCCACCTCCCTTTCCCTTGGCTTCTCCTCCCTCCCCCGCCCAACACTAACAATCCGACCCCTGCCCCAGCCCCAGCCCCACTCGTCGCGACCACCGAGCCCCAAACCCCTCCGCCTCAGCCTAACCCTCACCCCGGCCGCCGGGGCGCCTCGCCTCGCCGCGGTGCCCGATGGCGTCGCCATCACCGACGTCGTGGAGAAGGACTGGTCCTTCCTCGACTCCCCGGGCGCGAACCTCCAGCGCGCGCTCGCCGCCGGCGCGCTCTCGCCGGCGTCGCGGGTGCTGGCCGTGACGCCCACGGCGTCCTTCGTGGGCGCGCTCCTCGCGTCCTCGCCGTGCGAGCTCCTGGTGGCCGCGCACGAGTCGCTGTACGTGCTGGCGGGGGTCAAGGAGGCGCACGACGAGGTGAGGTGCTTCCACCTCGAGGGCGGGGGCGGGGGCAGGGGCGGCGGCGTGGTGGAGGCCGTGCCGGAGAGGTTCAACGACTTCGATGTCGTGTTCGTGTGCTACTTCCCTGGGATGGGGATCTCCGCCGCGGCGCTGCTCAAGTCGCTGGCCAAGAGGTGCTCCAAAGGTGAGAGCGAGACCTGTTGAACTGTGGCTATTGCTTAGCTCTGTTTATCAGAACTGTGCCTGAGGTAGGTTAGGTACACTGTCTACTATTAGAATGTGCATTTCGTTTCTACTCAAGTCGATGGTTGGCCCACGAATCATGGTACACATTTAAGTTGTTCATATCTATTGCGACATCAAACTGGTGGGGTTGACTGTTGAGAACACTGATTGTTGAGATTGGGTTATGAGACCTCTGTTGCCAGATATCCTACTGCCTTAGCATATATTTGGATAACTTTGATATTCTTTAATGTCATATAGCATCTTACAGTATATATGCACCAATAATTTGGATGGTGGATTTTGCTGTGTCGATTTAGTTTAATTTGGTGAAGCAGTGTGTGGAACCACATGCAGTGACTAATAACTCTTGCACTGCATGGAAATTGATATACAGACAGTCTGTTATGATTATGGCGTGTCACTTTGTGTTGGCAGGCTAGCTTGAAAACTGTTAGTTGTTAGCATGGTGTTCGTTCCAGTTAAAAGATTTATGGTGCCTACTGCCTACTCATATTGGCACCTAGTCTTGGCTTTCTGATAGCAATCGCAAGCTCTCTTTTAGGTGATAGCAATCGCAAGTTCTCTTTTAGGTGAATCATGGTATTTACATGGCATTCATATTATGTATCTGAGAACTCATTCATACTACTTGTTGATGGTTCTGTTGTTAGTTCAATTAGGGCTGTTGTCCCCGAGTTGTCCCGAACTCTTATATCATTTTAATTTGCCTCACCTCATATAGCGATCCAACCTGACACAGGGCAAAATTTAGTAAACTTTACACTTACCTTACAACCATCAAGGTTGTCAACTCTCATCAACCTTTTTGCACCTATAGTTTAGGAAAATACAAGACATGTGTCATTAGAAGCTTAATTTTCAAAGTTAAGGTTTTCCTATGTGAGTTCATCATTCTATTGTTTCGTTGAGACATGCAAAGTTTTTTTGAGTTCAGTGTTAGAACTTGAAACACTGTTTATCTTTTTGTTTAGGTGCAAGAGTTGTCATGTTCTTGGACCAAGGCAGACAGAATTTTGAACAACACCGGAGAGAACATCCCGATGTTGTAACATCTGATTTGCCCAGCAAAACGTCTTTGGAGAAGGCTGCATCTGGGAACAAGTATGAAATAACAGAGTTTGTTGATGAGCCTAGCTTGTACCTTGCTGTTTTGCAATTTCAAGGATGATAATTTTAATTATTTGTCAATAAAGTTATAATTGCCTGTGCCTATGACTGTCTCTTTGGCCAGCTTGTATCTGTAAATTTTGGCGTTCTGATCGATCTGTTTGAGGTCTACCGGCCACCTAGGCAAGTCTTCAACATATTCTTGAAGTTTGTATACTGATCCAAACGTTTTGCATTTGCAGCTTGTACCTGTGAGTGTGGGTGGGTTGTGGGGGGTTGGGGGTCCATTTTTAGGGAAAGTCCATTTTTTTGTGCTGTTGTTTTTTCTCACCAGGTTGTTATAAAGAGGATAAATTGTTTAAAGTTTTGTTTCTGGTGCTTAAGCATGGTAGTTAGGCTTATTCAAGCATCTATTTACATTGAAGCGATTAACTTCTTTGCGGATGGTTAATGATTTATCAGTCTCTCTCTGTCTAAAAGAACATTCATGTTTAAGCATCTGCATTGTACTTTCCCTTATGATCGAACTTCTGGCACTTGATTGGAGTGGAGGATCCATTGATTTGTTATTGTCGCTCGTCGGTGTTTTTGTGATTGGAGTGGAGGGTTCATAGGTTTTGAGCTGTACTGATTTCAGCTGTTAGTACTTAATAGGCTTCATCATGTACATGTTAATAACTTGTCTTAGTAACTTTGACGAAAGGTGCCTGCAAAAGTGGCCAATAAGTTGCCGCTCTTAACTTAACACGTCCTTGCATATGTCCTATATGGCGCTTACCAGCATAGCAGGTCATCCGCAATGTGCTGTAGCTTTCATAGATAATTCATGTGCAGGATGCTGACACTAGTGGTCAAAGGCATCATAGTCATATCCAGTTATTTTATCATTGGGTTAATGCCGATTTTTTGTTTCAGTGTAATGTTTTGTTTTCATGATTTGTCATGTTTGTATTAGATAGGGATTTTGAAAGTTGCTGTTGCAGAAAGCTGGTTTGTAGAAGTTAATTGTCCAAAAGCTGAAATCATGGTTTTGATCTTTTTGTGTGTGTGCGCGCGCGCGCGTCTGCACTTTACAATTTACTCCTATGAGCATATTTGCCTGTGTATTGCAACGGGGTGGATTAGACGAAGAAAAAAACATGACGCAAATTAAATTTTGTTCTAGGCCATAATATGTGGCAAAACAAAAGAAGCAATCATAATCCGGTACTGAAACTAATATCGGGAGTTGGAGTCATGGTTAGGGTTTGATGAACATGATTGGATCCACATGTCACGACGGGGATAAAAGAAACAGGAAGAAGTAATCCTCTATTTAGAAATAGGTGTAGATATAGATATCGATTTTCATGTGTATTGTAAATAGGGCAACATAGATCTGTTTATCCCGTGAGTCTGGTGGATTTGGAGGGTCATAATCTTCATGTGATTGGAATCGCAGCAAATCTTACGATGGGTGTCACTTGTCAGCCCTTGGATGTGATTCAGATGACTCTCAAAGTTTCTGAAAATATATTTCTTGTCGATTCCTATCCGGTTTAAACTAGGACTCCTATAATATCACACACGAAACAGTTTGAAGAGAGTCCCTACCAAACGTTTCTAATTTCAGTTTTAGGCACATCGGAGACGTTCCTCAGTTTCCTGCAAGAATCCGTTTTGCAAGAAACAGCATATCAACCGAACACAGATTTAGTTTTTTCCTTGCAAAGTTCCGTTGCGCGAACCTGCGGTTACATTAATCTGCGACGACAAGCGCATCTACCGGTTGTTTGTGTTTGATAATAATGGCGTCGCAATCTGCAGCCGCCGCTACACCTCCATGGTCCGACCTCCTGCCGGAGCTCCTTGGCCGGATCGCCTCTCGCTGCCTTTACCCTGCCGACCGCGCTCGCTTCCGCTCCGTGTGCCGTTCATGGCACTCTGCCATCCGCCACCACTGTCCCCGGATCCTGTTTCCGCCTCCACAACCTTGCATCGTCCTCCCCTACGGCTCCGTCATCAAGCTCTCCGACGATGACCGCCACCTGCCGTCGGCTATCCTACCCAGCGGCTTTTACTCGAAGCCGTGCAACGGTGGCCCACACCGCATCCCTCTCCCGGAGGGCACCACCTGTGTTGGCTCCACCGGAAGCTGGCTTGCCCTCTGCCGCGACCGCGACGACGACCAGAGCCAGACGATGTTCCAGCTGCATTACCCTTTCTCCAACACGACCGTGCCGCTCCCCGACGTGGACGCCATCGGCGCCAAGACACCCCAGGCTGAATGCTTCCGAGTTCGCAAGGTGCTCATGCGCTCCGGCGCCGACGATGTGATCGCTGTCAAGACCGAGAGCCGCAGGTACCCCTTTGTCCTAAGCCTGCCGGGTTCGGGGAAACGAGCGTGGACGCCAGACCCAGACGCTCCGCCCTTCATTCACGTCGTCGACTTGGCCTTCCTGGGAGACAAGCTATACGGGATCACCAAGGCCGGGGACCTCTTCTCCTTCCATGTCTCCTCGATGCATGATGACCAACACCCTTCTATTACTCACATTGAACGCGTCATTAGGCACCCACCAGTATTGGACCTCCAGACTTATGCCAGGTATTTTTCCATACCATTGGCATGGAGTGAGGACGAGGATGACGATGACGATGGGGATGAGCTCCTCCCTCTTAGCGGGGAGGATGAGGACAATTCCGACGACTGCTTTGAGGGAGATGAAGATTGCTTCGAGGATGAGGAGGACAGTTCCGAGGAGGACGAAGATTGCTTCGAGGATGAGGAGGAC
Source organism: Alloteropsis angusta (assembly GCA_037127165.1). Classification (NCBI taxonomy): domain Eukaryota; kingdom Viridiplantae; phylum Streptophyta; class Magnoliopsida; order Poales; family Poaceae; genus Alloteropsis; species Alloteropsis angusta. The sequence continues at coordinate 136,340,800 of JAZFNS010020007.1, read as the reverse complement.
AGTTCCGAGGAGGACGAGAGCTCGAGGGAGGAAGACTGCTTCGAGGAGGACGACGCCTTTAACCATCTAGTTCCTTCCAGCGTCGACTGGAGGGTCGATGAAGCCAACAACGATTGCATGATTGTCACGTTCTGGTACCTCGTCGCTGTTGAGTCGTGTGGCAAGCTGATCATGGTGAGGCGAGAGCTGCAATGGCCAGACGCTCGCCCTAGGTACACACGCACAGTGGAAGTTTTTGAGGCGGATATTGAGGCAGGTGTCTGGGTGCCGTTATCCGGTGAGCTCGGACTCGGCAACGGCGGTCAAGCACTTTTCCTTAGCAATCGTTTCAGCAAGTGTGTTTCTACTTCAGAGTATGGAAAAGAGGCAGAGCTGGATGACGATTCCATCTACTTTATGGATACCGGGGATGTCTTCCACATGAGATCCGCAACCATTAGCCCGGCGAGATGGGGTTTGAATTACTGGGGCCCCACCTGGCTTTTCACTCCGGCATTCATCATTTAAATCATGCACAGTAGGCCGCATGCATGCATCGATGGGAGCAAAAAATTTAATCTTATGCCAAACACACACAGTTAAGTGCTGTTGCTATATTGTGTGCATGTGAAAGCCAAACTTCACCTGTTTATATTTTATTCCCCCTTGCCAATTTATTTTACTAAGATAGATTACCCCATCCAGCACCCACAAGCTTTAGTTTTCATCCACATATTTTATTCAGTAGAGTTTAGCGAGACACATCCACGCGTCGTAAAAGCCTGTTCTAGAGGCATCAAACATCAAACGCACAAAGATAATTCTCTATCTTTATAAGCACTCTGCCAGTACATCGGTATCCTAAGTTCTGTTAGAAATGAAATATCTTCACCAGCTTGGAGGAGAAATTCAGTGATGAAGGTTGGAAATGAAATTTACTGATGATCAACTTGCTCATGGACCTTTAGGCTCTGGAAATGTGTTGCTCGTAGTAATCATGGAAGTGCAGCATTTGGTTCATGCCTCATGCTTGTCAGCTGGTACAGTGTAGTGCTATTCTTGTGAACATTTCACGTTCGCATTCGGCAGTGTCCAGTGTGGTCAGTGTCCGTTATACAAATATTCTGTCTCTGAACTCTGAAAATGAAAGGGAACACATGGCATCTGATCTGAGATCTACAGTTCACTTCCCGATCTCCTCGCTTGGCACAATGTCATATTTCCTCGAAACAAAACCGTACACTGCCAAGGTAATAGCGTATGTACAGAAGACCATCCGGCAGTTCCCAGCTAATCATGATGAACCAAGCGGCGTAAAACGACACCATGCTGGAAATCAAGAGGCAGAGATATCACCCAATTCGCTAGCTTTTCATACACAAAAGGGGGAAGAAACCAAAACGTCGACGACAGACATAAACAAGAAAATCTGAATATCCTTTATTTCATTCGGATAATACAAATCATTCACGAAGCGCAGCAAGAGCCATCAGTAGCAGAAACGGAGCAAGGTCTCACAGTTTTTTTTTTNAATTTACAACTACATAATAAGCGAAAATATATCATTATCATTTGAGCATGGAAATNATACCATTATCTTTCGAGGAGAACAGATTATACTCCTTCACATCTGCCTGCTCCCTCGAGCAAACCTGAGCTTGAAACTGAACCAATGGCGTCCTTGCAGCCAACTCCCCCTTCTTATCATATTGCGATGATGGTGTTACAGGTGAAGCTATTGGCAGGTTGAACTGGAACAGAGAGAAGGACGCATCCACGTCCTGTGATTTGTTCTCTGGGAGATCCTTTAGACCCGACTTGTTCCTGTCTTCCAGGAGATCCTTGCCTGACGGTGTTGTCAACTTTGAAGGGTAACTTTCTATATTCATGTCCGTATGAGCATGACCAGCAATCTGAAGGGGTCCATTCTGAAAAGGCGGTGACGAAGGCATGGCTCTGAAGCTGGCTGCAGTCTTGTGGATAGGCTCTGGAGGCATATGACTAAAGGCAGGAGCTAGGTAAGGATTTACATTGTTGTACTGAACTGGATAATCAACGAAATGGTTACCAGCTGCTCCGAACACAAGTGGACTAGAATATAAGTGGGTAGGCCGGGCATAATGGAAGTTTCCATTTGTTTGAGAAGCCCAAGAATGGTTGTGAAGCGCCACTGTCACTGGCGAATATGGAGGTACATGCATAGTTTGTTGACGCCGCATCTGATCCTGGAAAGGTGATATATTGAATCCAGATCTGTCAGTGTGAACCAGGCGTGTGGTTTTTGGTTGGTATTCTCTGAAACCATTTCCTGCACAGGCCTCGAGCAAAGACCGTGGTGCGGTTCTTGATGATGGAGTTACGTTGCTCTTTGTTCTGTCTGGGGATTCCTCTGACTCGGATGAAGATGATTCTGGATTTTGAGCGCTCGAAGAGGTCATGCTGCTGGAGCTGCTTTCCCTATCTCCCTCACTCATACATGAAGAGGAGCCATCAGAACCAGCAGAGTTCATCATCAGCTCTTCATCGTGTCTGGAACCTTCATCATTTCCAGGGTAGCTGTTTTGTTTATTCACCGTAAGAGTAACATCACAAGCAGAAAGTTGACTTCTCTCAGTGATTCCACATTGCTCATCTGATTTACAAACATCCCTGGAACTTTCAGAAGCCAGAGGCTGTGATTCACATCCAGCAAGCTTTTGATATCCACTAACATCACAATCCACAAGTTTAAGTGGGTCGCCATTGTCAACTGAAACCGCATCATTATCCATGTTATTATCTAAATTAGTCTTCTTTCGAGCATCCATTGGCTCCCATACTTGTTTTGGAATAACATTTTTCTGTGTACTGCCAATACGGGGTCCTTTTGAAACTACAAAGCTATCCAATGGGTAGCATCTGCGGTACTGAACCCGAGGTTTCTCAGCTCCTGATTTCCTTGCCATCTTCATCTCCCTACCAGATCTAGCTGTAGACAAAAAACAGTCATCCACAACTCCGTAGTCTTCCTGATGGCCACAGCTGCAAGAATTGTATGCATGCCTATCTCTTGTTCTGTTAGTTGTAGTGGATGCCGCGTTGCAGCTTCTATCACTACTTCTTGTCCTTTCCCTTGATTGCCACTGCAAATCAACAATTCTTCCAGGTTCATCATGGCAGTCACCATACCAACAGGACTGATCTTGAGGAAAATCTTCTCTTAACCTTGGATTTTGTTTCGAATATTTGGACTGCTCTGATGAGTAAATGTCACTACCGCCCGTTGGAGAAAACTCTGCCACTGCATTGCAGTGGACACTGTTTTCTCCATTAATTTCCATACACGAAGATTCATCTATATGCCTGTCATGGGAGCACAGATTCACAACTTCAGCATTGTCTTCCTCTTCGGTAGCTGAATCTATTGAGTCAAGAGTATTTGCCGAATCATCATTGGTAGATGTTGAGGAGTTGGTTAGAGCTGAGGATGACACATCATCTAGTGACTTCGGTTCAACTAGTCTTTTCCCTTTATGTTCCTTTTCTTTCAGCCTTTCTTTTCTCCTGAGCTTCTTTTCTCTCTCTCTTGTTCTCCTCTTCATCCTGCGCTCTTGTTCTTCACGCTTCTCTTTCTCCTCTTCCTCAAGAAGTTTGTTCTGCAATAAGAGCACTCACAGTTGATGTTCACCGATATGAGCTAGTCAACCTTTTCCATATTTTACCTAGAGGTATAATAAGTACCTGTTTTTCCAAAGTAATAATTTCTTTGCATGCTATATGAACTCGCTCTTCCAAAAGTTTTAGTGCAAGAGACACAAAAACACTCTGTGCATTCTGCTGCGCTGTACCTTCTCTGAAGGCTTTCTCAACCTGCAACAAAATCCATAATTATATTTAATACATGGAGAAGTTGGAGTATCAATGCTCGGATTTTCTAAGAAACCTGAACAGATACTGATTAAATGCTGTAGACTACAATACATAATTTGAATGTGGTATGTAGTAATAAAGTGCCAATCAATCCTACTGAAGAAGATTACATGAGGAATATCCAGAAACAATTCAAGGTAATAATCACAAAGAAACTATTTCATTGGTGAACCTTAGGTAAAGAAGAAACAGTGCCACAAAAAGTATGCCATGTAACAGAAAAACAATTAATAAGTATTTAACATCAGTAAATAAGATGGCATACACAGATAAAAGTCTTCACATAAGAAGCACAGAAACTGATAAGTTAGAATATATTTTTCACAGTCACATTCAGAGGAACATGTATTAATTTACTGGTTCCACTGAAGGATGTGAGCTTGAATATACATCTTAATAGTAAGCTGAGGTTCAAGAATTAAAAAAAGGTCATTTTCCTTTCTTTGTAGCTGAAATCATTACATGAACATTAATTTTCAATTATTCTTCGTGACATCTTTTGGTCAATACCTGTTCTTTGAATATCACAGCAGCAGCATCCAAAAGAAATTCTCTTGCCAGCTCAGGGCTCTTGGCATGCTTCTGTGGATGGGAGCCATCACCATCAAAATCATTTCCCTCCCTGTCCATGGCATCATCTTCCTGCCCATTTTTTCATTGATCAGATTAACCTTTAACACCAATAACAAATGCCCTATTTATGTCTATTTCAGTTAAAGATATAAACCACAATAAATTGCAAGTGGCGTACATCCTCTTCCTCAGCCTCTTCAGCATGCTCAAAGAAACTTCTAATACTTTCACCCTTTGTCATGGTCACAAAGCCATCACCCACCAAAAGCCTATGGTGGACACATGATTGACCTTTCAATGCATGTGCTTTTACACACAGTTCAGTGTAGTGCCCATCAAGCCTCCAAGCTCGCAGAGTTATGAAGTAGTCCTCAAACTGATCAAGATTAATTCCATTTCTGTGGACTTGTGCATTCATTCCAACATCTTCAAAACCAAAAATATCAGATTCTCCTTCATCTGTCCCAATAGCCCACTCGAAGTGGTGATAGGATCCATCTGGTTCTGATAAGCATTGACGCCAATCGGCTATGACAGCATCCTCAAATACCTGAAAATCGCAGAAGCTAGGTTTTACTCACATAGGAAATGTACTTACAATACTGAGCAACCAAATGGAAATTATGTTGGTGAAGTGGGTTTCGGGAAGGCAAATTGACCTCGCATTGAAAAGCAGTATCTGCAACACAGAACCAACTAGTGCAGCGAGGTTCCCTTCGCATGCGCTTCAGTTCCTTCAGCTCCTTGAATTCACGGATAACATTCCTCCGGCACTCTCGGCAAAATCTCTTGCTATCAAATCTGTTCACAAAATTATTCAACTTGATCTTTAGGTGGTCGCTAGAGAAATCCCAGCAGACTAGTAGGGAAAAGTTACAACAACGTCCAACAGAACAAGAAGGCTATTGTCGTAAACTACCCTTTATGTAATACAGATACTATTATTCATGATTTAGTAACAATTCTCGAATAATTCATATTTCAGCTTCCATCAATCTGAAGTGCGACTCAAAGCAGCTTGTCTGTACTAGTTGGTAAGTTAGATATGTGTACCAGTGTAGCTATTTGTGATCCACACAGGCCATATGGGCCAAATAGCTACACTGGTATACATATCTATATACACTTAACACTAGTAAGGTTCCTTCTATATAAAACTTCCGTTTGGTGGGCACAGGCCTTCAGCTTGTTATCAACTAAGCACTTCAGCAGTTAACTTAGTTCACTTTTGTTCATAATTCGAATGCCTATGCTCACCTGTACATGAGTTTTTCAATGAAATCTTCCTCCTTCATCCGCAGAAGAGATGATCTAGTTTCTTCACCTAGTGCTGACCAGAAATCCACCAGTGTATCACATGACAGGTGGGCAGTGTGCAGAGCACACATTTCTCTTGTTCCATGGCCCCTATAATTAGTCATCCCTTGGCTAATCCATCCTCTACCACCTGCACCACAGGCATCAGGATAAAGCATTTCCCTTTCCCTTTCCCTTGCTCGTGCATTGTCAAATACCTGGTTAAATTCAAATGCCAAACATATTAGGCTACTAGAGGGTGAAACAAACCTGCCCTGACATATAACTTAAACTTCAGACTACCACCACGATCATGAACTACTAATCACTTCACACAAAGTAGCACAAAAGATTGATATACATAAAAAAATATGTATCAATAATATAGTCAATAATAAGAGCATGACTTGAAAAAAAAGAAGCTCTAGGTTATGAAGTGTTGTTCACACTTACATTCTGAAGCACCCGTAGTGATTTTGCTTTTATAAAGCAGTCAAGAAGTGTAAGGACACCATCCTTTGTGATTGAAAGACCTCCCCAAGGATGAACTGATGGGTCCTGAGCCCCATCTTGTTCCCCTTGCGTAGTCCTTGACTCAGTAGCTGTCCTAAGTCGACTAATATCTGAAGTTTCTTGCTGCAGTGACTTCCCATATACAACTATTTGTGTGAAACTTTCCAGAAGCAGCCCGTTGCACCTTGAGCAGTAGAAATTCCTGCGTGCTTGTTCAATGAGAGTTTGCTTATCCAATTTGAGTAGCTCCTGCCGTGCTGGAGGTGGCAAGTCATTCCAGAACTGGAAAAAAAATCAATTCACAGCCTAAAGTAATCAGCTTCCTGTTTTGGCAATAAAGCTAGTTTCCATAACTTCAATTGCCAATATAAGCATAACACTACTCAAATAGGCATTCTGGTTTCTTTCCAATCAGATTTAAAGTTAGTGAGGAATAGCATCCACTAGAATAGAATGTGGTCAATGACAGAAACAACTCGACATGCATCTTACTTACTGAATAATGACCAATCACAATCCTAATCAAGATAATACAACATAACATTTACAAACTCAAATCAAGGTAACGGTGCAGCAAGTAGGTTGTTAGTCAAATGCAAGTTCATCACAAACACCGCGCAGACCTGGAAGAAGACTATAGAACATGTGGCAATGCTAAACTTGAACAAAAGAAGGCAAGTTTATTTATTTTAGGACAAATACCAGTTTTATCCAATCTGATTTGACTTGCAGCTATACCTGCTACGATGGAGAAACTAATAGGATGTGCTAAGATTTAAAGAGCAAAGACTTGTGATTCATTGAAATGACAGACTCATCACAAACTGATGTTTTCGTTGCATAGCAACTTGATGAAAGGTTTTTGAACATCGACATATTATGTATCACTGACAGACATCATTGACAGAGCAGAGCTTTACAGGCCACTCAAATTAAACATCACAACAGACTTAAACAGTAAGCTAACTTTCTCACGGAGTCTCAAATCATGTGCCTCAATCATTTTGAAACATACGCTGTCACAAAATCACAACAGCGCAGAGCAGAATGAGAACCCCAGCCTAGCAATTCCCCCCCTCCTTCAGGTACGAAACCAAAAGGCAGCTATACTGTCGCCAACCCACCATCTCTTAGAGCAATGCACTACATCATTAATGCAAAGACAGTACAAATGAACTTTTAAAAAAGTCAATAGCACGTATGCTTATCTCAGAAAAAAAAGCAAGCGTGACTCGATTGAATTCCACCACTAGAATTCACAGGAAAAATGAACCCTCGAGATCATCAAAAATAAAATTCGCAAACCCAGCAAACAATTCCCTTAAAACCGAGTCCCCAGAACACATCTACATGCAGTTTTTTTTTTTTTCGACTCGCAAGCTGAGAGCAGCCAATCAAGCCAGACGGGAAGCATGGCAACCAGCTCCGTCCCGGAAACTACGCCGGGGCACCAGCACCGACCCACCCCGAATTCCCCATCACCCGGATCGAACCCAACCAACGACCGAAACAGCGCGCGCGCACGCGACGGTACCTTCTGGAGGCGATCGAACGTGATCTCGTCCCGCCGCCGCGACCAGATCCCCGATCCCGATGCGGACGGCACCCCCGGCATCGCGTCGTCCTCCCGTCGCCGCCGTATTCAACTCAGCCAGGTCCTCGCGCCCGCTCCGTTTGCGCGTCCAATTCCCGCCGCCGAATACGACGGCCGACGACTCCGCCCACAGCCCTCGGATGACGCGGCGGCGGCGGGGTCCCCCGAGCTGCTGCTGCCGGCTCGGATCGACCGCGGCGGCGGCGGCGTGGCGAGAGCCGGTAGCGTTTCAGCCGAGACCGGGAGGAGGCGGCGACGAGACGCGAGGCGAGACGAGACGAGGCGGGGGCAAAGGAAGGGGGAGGATGGCGAGGAGGAGGGGGACAAGGATGAAATGGGGGGAGGGAACGCGACGACGCCGCACGCGTTTTTAACCGTCGCGGTTAGCGGGCTCGGAACAGCGCGGTTCTTTCTCTTCGAGTGGGGACATCGAGATTTTAACAGGGGCTCAGAAGTAAATCTCGAGCGGCAAAAATTTACCACGAGGGACGTTTTACGCGTAGAACCCTGAAGAAGGGAGAATTGTTGTTTGCGCTAGGTGAGGCAGTCTGACAGCCGAACTTTAGCGGGAAAAATTTACGACGCATGATAGCTTTGTACCGGAATAAAGTGCGGCTTGCAGCTTTACTAACTGTAGCCTTTGTCAACTGTTGTTCGTCGCCTTTGCCCTTTGATGCAGAGATGGCGTGCGTGGGCGCATGGCATGGCACGTGAGCTGGGGCAGCATAATGAAACTTTCTGGAAGGACAAATCACGGCATGACAGTGAAATGTTGGCGTTTAAAATGAGCTGTTTTTTTAAATGAACCAGCAATGACACGTCACGTGTATAAGAAAAAGGGCAGTATGTTATGCTTAGACTAAAAGAAAACCTAATTTATTTGAGAGATTAATAAGAAATGAAAGGCTAGTTGCGAGCAAAATATCTAGAGGAATAAAATCCTAACTCGGAATACATGTGAAAAGGATGTATATTGGCATGATTTGATATCGAGATTCACGGCATTAATAGTGGAGGACCAATAAAAAGTTTTGGATGCAAAGTGGTGATGGACTGACGGTGTCTACAAGTGTAGTCCCGCTGGATGGTGCTCCATATATTAATTAGGTGTTATATAGAACATTTTGCTTACATATCAACCAACTTAAGAAAAAAAGAGGCAACCAATTTTTAGAAGGAAATAAAAGGAATATATATTTTGAGCTCTTTGTCTTTGATATAATTTGTACAATAATTACCTAACTTGTGGTCGCTAAGAAACTAATAGTCACATTATTCTCTCTATTTTATATGACAGTGCCATCTTTGGAGACCATGATATAGCTAGCTTGGGATTAGCTAGTACTCCTAGCACATTAGATTGGGTTTAGCTAGCTTGTGTAGCACTCAACAACATGTATTTCGAGTTGCCGTGATATTGTCGATTCAGATAGGGAAAGTTCCGTGTTGAGTAGTTTATTTATTTGCTTTATGAATTTGGTCGAGCTCTATGCATTTTACAATAATGACAACCAACTGTCTATAATCATACAAGCAATAAAGTCCGAACCGAGCGCCCATCCTCTCATATGGTATGAATGTCGACAAAATACAGATATCGAATTTAATGCCACAGCGATTTATAAATCTTGGAAATTATTTGAATTTTATTTTTTTGTTTCACGGTGGCATGCAAGATGGCAAACGGAAAACACGGGGCCGATGCGTGTGAGATCTTTGAGTCTGTATTTAGATTGGAAAGTTAGGGTGAAAATTGTTATTGGGAGACGTGTCCTGCGAGGGAGGCATGTTTTTCAATAAGTAAATTGTATGTGAAAATTGCTGAACTAAACATGCTGTAAAGAACAGAGGCTGTGTTTATATTGGAAAGTTAAGGGTGAAAGTTGCTATTGAAAAGCGTATTTTGTGAGGAAGACATGTTTTTCAATCCGTAAGTTATAGATGAAAATTATCGAAATAAACAGGCTGATAAAAGAAAAGAAAAGGTTAACAAGGACGAGTGAGAAATGAGGGAGGGACAGAAAGGGCGGCCGTGACTGCCGCAACAGCAGCAGGCAATGCAAAGCGAACTCAGAGGGTGTTTAGATTGGCAAGTTTGATGAAAAAGTAGGGGTGAAAGTTGCTATTGGGAAGCGTGNNTTTCAAT
>JAZFNS010020007.1:135390763-135403558 GCA_037127165.1 Alloteropsis angusta | reverse complement strand
CCGGACCGGTTCCACCGGCTTACCGCGGCTCCCGACCGGTTTGGACCGGTTATTAAAACCCTGCTTGGGCCGGGCTTTCGTTTCCTTGTTAGGCCTGGTCATGTGACCAAACGGCCCAGTACGATCCAATCCAAGCCTTCCTCTTTATTTTCCCCTTCCTTCTCTCGCCGCCTCGGTCTCGCTTCCGTTTCGTGCCGCCTGCTTTTGACAGGAGCTGAGCTGGGGTTTTAGCGGCGCGAAGAAGGGGAAGAGGGAGCAGAGAGAGAGAGAGGAGGGCGACGGAGAAGGGAAGATGAGCCGGAGCCTGGGGATCCCGGTGAAGCTGCTCCACGAGGCGGCGGGGCACGTGGTGACGGTGGAGCTCAAGACCGGCGAGGTGTACCGGGGGGCCATGGTCGAGTGCGAGGACAACTGGAACTGCCAGCTCGAGAACATCACCTTCACAGCCAAGGTACGCTCTCCCTGCCCGCGCCNACCTCCGGATCTGAGCCAGATCCCCGTCGATTTGGATTCGCTCAGTAATTCTCATCNTTTTTTTTTATTTTGCCAATTAATCTGCAGGATGGGAAGGTGTCGCAGCTGGAGCACGTCTTCATCAGAGGAAGCAGAGTGAGGTAATTAGAAGACTGGATTGGTTTCTCGATGCAATGTTGCTGAGTTTTGGCGACCTAATTTTTTTTCTATGTGGGTTTCGCTGTTGTCGTGTTGCAGATTTATGATTATACCGGATATGCTCAAGAACGCTCCTATGTTCAAGCGTTTGGAAGCGAGGATTAGGGTTAGTGGCCTGTACCATCTAGTGTTTTGCTGTGTGACAAGCTAATGGCGAGATGATTGTGTAATTGTTGTGTTTTTGTTTTGTCTAATGTAGGGCAAAGGATCAGCTGTTGGAGTTGGCCGTGGTCGTGCAGTCGCAATGCGTGCTCGGGTAATTTCTACTTTCCATGTCCTAACCTTATGCACTGTGATTGCTTCGCCTTCTTGTCATTCTTGACATTGGCTACATACTTACTAGTATTTATGACAATCCTGTTTGTGTAATCTGTAAAAGTAAACACAATGTGTATGTGCGCTTGAAGAATAAAGTTAACTCTGCAGCCCCCTTTTCAAAGGGGCACAACAATTTTTGTTTGGGTGACTGTATAGAATTATCTCACTATGAGTAACCACTTTGGGTGTGGAAGGTAAATTTTCTGGCACACTATTGACTCGCCAACAATGAATCTGCATATCTAGCTTGCTCATGGGTAGCTAGAAGAACTACAATAATATCTTCATTAGTTCTGTAATTGTTTGTCCATGTTCTTCATTAAGACACTCTAATTTTCACTCTTTCTTATTCTCCTGCTCTTTCCTTACCACAATCACTATTTTGCCATTGTCTTTGGTGTACTGGCTAAAAATGCCAAATATCTTTCTTTGCACCTAACTAACCTTAATGCTTATCAGTAGGGAAACAAAAAATTGTGGGTAAGGAAGAGTGGCTAAAAAAAGAGAGAACATCTTGGGTGCAATAGCAGTAAACATGATGGAGAAAGGGACCGCCGTTGCCCTTTAGCTGAAAAAACACAACCTAAATTATGTGTATCTGGACATTTTTATATATTTCTTGTATCAAAGTAATTGTTCCATGTTATGGTGTGGATTTTTTTTGGTTTCTGTTATGCTTGTTGCGCACCACCCAATTTATTATTTTGTCCTGTTGAATGTTGATCAACAATTCTTTTCTCTTTTTTTTTTGAAATTCAGAACTTGACCATAGGATCCAATGGTACCTTATTATTGCTTCTTTCTTGGAAACATTGACTTTCTTTACTAGAAAAAAATTGCCATCAATTCGTAGCCATGTTTTATGAAAGCATCTGTGTAGAAAAAATTCACTTCACCATGGAATTGACTTGTTTTCATCTTATTTTGAACTGTTCTGTAACACATCAGAGTAAATAAGCAGTGCAGCCATGTTTTGTAAATCTAGCTCTAATAATATAAAAGAATATCATAGGTCAATAGTTTAATTATGTTCACTTCGAAATACATGAGTTAGAAGACCAAGATTTTGTAGGTTGCAGACTTGTGGTTCTCTGGAAATAGCCATTGGTGTGTGGCAGTGCAGATTAATCATTACCAAAACAATGTTGTAAACCCTAGTTCATAAGAATTCTATGCTCTATGGAGTCTTGCATGAATGGAATTTATGAGATTGATTTTACTCTATATTGGCTTCTGGAGGAAATGAGTTGTCTAGGCTCAGTGCAAATATAGAGAGCTTGTTATCAGTAATTAGAAACGAATTCTTGAGTGTTGACATTTTCTATTAGAATTTAGAGTGGTTTATTGATAGTCTGCAGGGAGGTTGGGGGCAATATGAACTTGCATAGATGCTGCAGTTACTTAAGTTTCTGGTTAAAGCCATCTTTTGATCATCAAAACAGAACGGGAATTTTCGGTCCTATGTCCATCGCTTTACCTGGTATTGTGACTTGTGAGGCTAAACAAGAATGTTGCCAGAGTTTTACTTTTAACAATGAAACGAATGTATTGTGGTATGCTGTCCAAATGGAACATGCTCAAATATACAAAAATAGTATAACCTTTTCACCATAGGAAGTTGTAGCAATTCATTCAGCATTGAGTTATTTACCCTTTTGTGCCTAGCTTCAGCCTTTTCTTTTTTTTAATGTCTTTAGCTGGAGCTTTAGAAAATGTTTCTCTTTGTTTTCCTGGAATGGAAGGAACAGTGGGGTGTAACTGTGGGTGTCAATTTAAGCCTGCATTTGAATTAGTTGCTTTTTAAGACAGAGATCCTGCTGTTACTTCTTTTAGTTGTTTTCCTTTTTTTCCTTGTTTGATTGACAATTTCTTTTGAGCATCTTATATTGGTTGAAAAACTCCACTGGCATGCATAATTTAAATCACTGGAACTTTGTTTATGATTGAATTGAAAGGTTCGCAACTGAACAGTGTTTCGTCACAATTGGCATAGTTTAGTTTCTGGTTGGACTTGTAGGAATGAAGCAATCAGCACGCATGTCACATTTATTTTGTGAACTCCATAGCATAGCTTGTAAGAATAAAAAAAAATGACAAATGGGGCTAAAATGATACTGAAATCTAAAGTGAAGTATCACATCTGGAAGCACCTTTGTGTGACTTTTTTTTAGAGTTCTTTTCTTGCGGTTTGGTATAATCAAAGCTACACAAACATTTTAAGCTCTTTTACCTGCCAATTTGTAGGCCGCTGCTGGTCGTGGTGGTGGTCCTGTTGGGCGAGGTGGCGCACCTCCTGTGAGGAGGTAGATTTCTTCATGGCATTGTGCAGCTTCCTCATCTGGCTGAGGTGGTTGCTGTCTTTGGTATCAGAACGTTGCCTCAGTAATTAGAAGCTGCTTATGTGCCTCCTGAATGATCTATCATCCAAGGAACGGATGCGGCTTGTTGTCAGTGCCTATGTGATGTGTTAACGGTGGACAGAGATGGTAGCTTGAACACAATCTGTCGCTCTGTTTGGATGAATGGACGATATTCTTTTTTCTGTCCGGCAGTACCGTAGTATGCGTAGTAGTAGATGTTTTGATTTGCCAGTATTTCTCTCGATAAAGCGATTCATAGTTTTATACTTTGATACCGTTCATCCAATCTTGATCTGGCCCTTTCGGCATCATCATCGGTACTGCGGCAAGTTTTCCATTTGGTGGATTTCAGTTTACAAGACGTGGTTTCAGGCTACTGCGGTGCCACGGGCGTGTCCCCGCGGTGGCTGCTGTCATTTCCACAGCCCCTATTTTTGTCCACCTCTTTCAATTTTTGCATACAGTGGTTAAAAAAATTCGACCCATTGCGCAATTGCACGTCTAAAAAATTTGTTGGACAATCTTAACTACCTCCTCGAGTGACTCCATTGTTTTTTACTAATCCATACAGATGCTTACGAAAAGAATGACTAAACGGTTGCAATTTTACTAATCCATACAGATGCTTACGAAAAGAATGACTAAACGGTTGCAATTTGTAATCCTCCAAATAGTTGATCGATACTACCGCAGCACACATATATATAACAACTAGGTAATTCCCTGCGCGTTGCTGTGGGATTTGTAAAAGTTTTTCAATAAACTATTAATCAATGTGGTTGTTTAGCTGCTCGTAAAAATAATGCACTTGTAGATATTACCCTGGGAGCCATATGAGCTATCTCTTGATGAATATCATTAACTTTTATGTTACTTTTGTATATATAAGAAAAAACCAATAAGCATCTAATAAATAGAAAATGTGCATCAAGTTGGTCGGACGGTAGAATAATCTATAGTGGGTGTTTAGTTCCCCTCCATTCTCCACAATTTTGCAAACTACACGTTTTCCAATACACTTTTTCTCTCTACGCACGCAACCCAACGCATACAAATTTTGCAAAATGGGACGAACTAAACACGCCCAATTTAAGATGATGTGCACCATATAAGAGGAATAGTAATGAATGCATCTTAGTAGAGGTGTTAATGTATTTTAGTGGGAGGTGATGATGTGGGTTCATATGGATTGAGAGAAATCTTTTAGTGGAGACCCTCTATATAGTTATAGAAGATTAGTTATAAAAGTTTTCAAGACATGCAATGACTATTATACTCTATTAGTCGCTTGAGTGTTTCATCCCTTTCTAGCACTCGATCTTCAATCCAGCTAATCTATGTTGTGATTCATGTTAAGGTGGTTCTCTCTCGATTCCAGCGACTCGTGAAGGGAGTTTAAGTTTGAGGATTGGAATGTGCGAGGAGCATTCTCTTGGCGAAGCCGGGCATAGAGAGATGCGAGCGAAGGAGGTTGGCTAATGTGAGAGGCAGAGAACACTGGTGGTGATTGAGAGAAGACCCCAATTGAACATGAGTATCACAAAGGAGAGGTTAGCACGGCAACCATCAAGTGATGTGGATATACATTCACGATAAGGGAGCAAGAGAATCATAAGTGACTAAAAACTTGCCGCTATGGAAATTTTGAAACAAGATTTTTCTTAATTAAAGGTGGAAGAAACACTACCTAGAGACAATTGAATGTGAGAGACATGATTAGAGCTATAGACAACCTCATCAAAGTTGATCCACTTGTTTTTTTTCGGATATGTTCTTATTCTTCCTTGTGAAACAAGTGCGTGAACTATTTAATCTAGCGAGGTCAAATCTGTATATATCAAAGTACCTTGTTTAATATATTTGGCAAGGAAGATTGAATAATGCATACATAATTGGGCATTAATTATTTGTCACTACTAAAAACCCACATTTCATCCAGGTACATATTAGGAATAGATGACATTAATAGATGACATATTATTAATTATTTGTCACTAGTACTGGATGATATTATGAATAGATGACATTCAGGTACTGATGTCTCCCATGAAGTTTTTGGTACCGGATCTACATTCACACGATGCCGATGCCCAAAAATGATGCCTTTAGACGCCAGCCTTCTCTCTCTCTTTTATCTCCTTCTCTTATCTCTTCCCTCCAAACACTCCCTTCCTTATCCTCTTCTGCTCTTCTCCCCTAGATGCAGAGGTCGCAGTGGGGGCGGAGGCCAGCGGCCCGGCCGACCGATAGCCCTAGGCTAGCGCGAGGCCGGCGAGCGGGCGTGGCAGGGCTAGTGCAAACTAGAACGCAAGAATGGTTTGGTTTTTCATTCTTGTATTGGGTAGTACCGGTTCGAGAAACATGTACGATGGAGGTTGTGACTCGGTACCGATAGATCCTTCTGCAGTAGTGTGTGCACGATTGTTGATATAATAATATATTGATTTTTGTGATTTTTTTTAAAGCACTATCTTGGGAATCGATCGCTGGTTAACGAAGTGCATATAGCCATATAGATATCCTAACCAACCGAGCTACCACTCGTCCCGTGTTTTCTCTTTATCACAATTTTATAGTAACAATATACTCTACTATTTTTTATAGTTCTATTCTTCGGACATTTTTTCTAAATCGGACTCTACACTATAAAAACAAAACAAAACTGGAAATATGCTTCGCGAGATTCTGGTCATATTTTTATTTTTATTACTCAGTACCCGAATATTTTTTGTTACAAAATTGTCGATGTGTGCGCCTCAATCCCATCGTTCTCGAACTCACATACCATATGGCCCCGGACCACCCCACACCGGCCACCGTCGCCTCCCGACCGCGTCTGTATCACCTGCTTGGATATCGTACCTGGAACAAAAGATAGCCGTGCGATCGAAAAAGAAGGCACACGTGGCGGAAGATCCCCTTTTCACCTGTTGCACTCATGTTCTTGCACATAATTTTGCCCAAATCCCTAACTTTCCCAATCCTCAAAATTTCCTCAAACTCTGCCAACAAATTCCCCCAAATCAAAATTCGCAGGCGGATCTCTCTGATCGCCACCACGGTCAGTCTACTTCTCTCTGCTAGCCCAACAATCCTTCGATCTATTCTGTTCTTTTGTGATTTTTTTTTTGTTTCTGTCCAAATCAGAGCAGAGGAATTCCGTGATACCTGTGCTACGAATGCCATGGAGAAAGAGGTACGTGAAGAGCTGAATCCCCTGCTTCATGCTATCGAGTCTGCTCCTTCAACATCGGATCCAAATCAGAAGCTTGATTCGGCACTGCCTTCCGATCCCAATCAAAAACTTGGTTCGTTTTTTTATGAACTATTTTTGTATGTTTTTTCCTCGGACTCCATGTTTATGCCAGCTCGATTTTGCCTGATATTTTTGCGCTATTTCTGATTTTGATAGCGAAAAGGCCGACGCGTCGATGGGCTGCGTGGACACACCAAGAGGAGGAGAGTTTCTTCAATGCGCTGCGGCAAGTTGGCAAAGTAAGAAGCATACATTCCGGATGCAACGCTCTTCTGCTACTTTCTATCTAATTAGGGTATACTAATCGATTGATGGGGAATCCCATGTTGTTTTTTCCCAGAATTTTGAGAAGATTACACACCGTGTTCAGAGTAAAAACAAGGATCAGGTTCGTCATTTTCTCTCAAGGTGTTCTTATGACATTGCACATGATGGCTTGTTTGGAAAGTTCAAGGTGAAACAGTTACATAATTAGACTCTGGATTTTAGTTCTGTATGAACTGTCCTAAGGGGTTCTCGTTTTTATGATGATTAGAGTTGAAAGAACATATATCTGATGTTAGGAATCCAGAATTGGCAGGCATTTTTTTAATTTTGAACCAAGGCTCACCCCCATTTCCATTACCGATGACAGAAATTCTACAGTTCGATACATAGAAGACCTTATAGAGGTCAGAAGATGATAATGGGGAGGTGTAGAACCCATCTAACCTGCTTCAAGCTAGATACTTCTAAGATTGATTCCCAAGGCCCAGGCTTCCCAGGAATTCCAACATTACAAACTTCCAGGCTACCAGAGTCTGCACTTACCAAAAAGGAATTGACACGCATTTTGGTGATTACAAAATAATATTTACAACTTATGCCTCTGGTGCTGCTTGATGTAGCACCAACATACGCATGTTTTGTTGATTATAGGAAGCCGTTCTTTCTGACGTTGCTGTGATAGGAGAGGTAAGGGTTGGGATGCAGGATTGCTGGCTCCATCTCAACATTTCTATGGGAGAAAGAGTTCCTTTCCCTTGCAGGCAGTCATTCTTCTTCACTTGCAGCTGGTGCCACTTTTTTGTTTTGCTTCCTTTCCTTTCAAAGCTTGCGCAGCTACCAAATATCGAGGTCTAGAACTACCAATTAATGTTGGTAGGTTTCATTTAGGCATAATATCCTTCAGACTTTCCGGTTTTCTTTTATCATGTATTCCATTTATGCCTTGCACTGTGACTAGAAATGCTTTACATTTTAGAGTGCTCCTAGAGCAGCTTGAGGCACTGTTTCCACGCTGCTTTTTTGCTTGAGATCTAGGTGCGTGCGTCTTTGATAGAACCTGGCAGCATGCAGGATTTAAAGTGGCGATTGCAATATGGTTTACTAGCTCTTTGTTCTTTAGGTGTTTAATCTTCTCTTATAACATCGCATGACTATCTTCTTATTATATAATAGGTTTGGTTTTGTTGTATATGAATGTGACATAAAAGTATTCAATGCTTTCCGTGCCATACAGGTCAGGCATTACTATTATCGTCTTGTTCGGCGCATGAAGAAACTATTGGGTCCTGGATTCTCACTTGATGCCAAAAACTCCAAGGATACCATTGCTGCTATGCTCCGTTGGTAATTGAATAGATCTTAAGATGGCCAAATTCTCTGAGAAAAAAACTTGATTTTGGTTTCATTTATACATCATAGGAGCAAAAAACTAGCAGTTACTTTATAATGTTTTCTTTTCTATGTTATTGACATATGCTATTTATAGGACTTTGGTTATATTGTCTTTCTAATACAAATCACGCTGGTAGCGTCTAGCTATATCTGAGTCTTGGACTGCCAGTCATTATAATTCTGTTATGTAGTAGATATCTTGTCATACTTATTCATCTACTATGTACCTTTCTGTCAGATCCGTTTAGTTAAAATGGTTTTCTCTTTTTTTGAGAGAGAAATACCCCAAGGGAAACCCCTAAGGTGTGTAGGTGCGGCACCCAGGATTTGAACCCTGGGCGGGAGCACAGCCAGTGGCCTTTGCCACTGCGCCGTGAGCCCCTCCGCTAAAGTGGTTTTCTCTTGATTTTGAAGTGCTCGGCTTACTCCTGTGTTACATGCATGATCTAAATTCAATTTCTAGCCGTAGTCATGTACCATCATAATGATCCTGCAAAGTTTGATTTCTCTCGGATTGAGCCAACATCTGTTATGGTCATTCAATCTATTAAAAAAGTGCCCATTACACGAGGTTTTCATCTCAAACAGCTCTCCTTAATGAACTTTTTCTTAATAATGAAAGTTTAACGGCTAAGGATGTCCTTATTTGACTGTTGATGGGAACAGAATTATGGGAAGTGGAGGGAGTTAAATTTTGTTATTCACATGTGAATTTCCTTGCAAAAGGAACTTGTCAAAAGGGAGCTGATATTGTCTGTTGTTGATGATCATTGCCTTTTCATTTGACTCTGCACTATTTCTTTTAATTCTCAGGTGTTGATATTAATTGGTTTTGATGCAGGTGGTCTCTGCTCGAAAAATTTAGCTGCAGTGCATCAAAGCTGCATCTGAAGCCTCGGAGATTCAAAACGTTTGTAGAAGCATTGGTGCGTTACTTTCCCCCCATTTTTGTCCTTTTATCTTTCAGTATAAAAATGTCTTCAGTTTATTTCTTCTTTCTTATTCAGTATATATCTTTTTTATATAGGGAAATCAACTGCTAAAGGACAGAAATAAGTCCAGAAGAAAGTGTCCACGAGTGGATATCTGCCTATCTTCTCCGTCTCCAGTTATCAGCAAGACTCCTGGGAATGAGCCTTTCCCAGCAAAATTCTTGCCAGTTGATGGTCAAAGTGGTAGCAGGGCTGCATCTCCTAAAGGGGCACTTTTCAAGCGGATGGCAGAAACAAATTCTAGCAAGTCCGGAGCAACTAAAGGAGACCTTTCCGCCACAAGAACCGTGAAACAAAAAAGGAGGGCAGGTGGGCACATCTTCTATATTCTTTTGATATGACTTAGCTCTACTAATCTTTTGTATCACAGGATCTCCATCCTTTGAGTAGAAATCTTTGATGGTTAAATTATCATGTACAGGAGACAGGAGCTCTCTAGAGTTGAATCTTTATTGCATTAATGTGGACAGCTGGTGATTTGTTTCAGGTGGTGGTGTTGCATCTGCTGCATACAAAAAATGGGAGAGAGCAGCCATGGCTGGTGTTTCTTTAGTTGCTGATGCAGCTGAGGAGCTTGAGCGCAACACAATTAACCCTGATACGTTGAGTAATGTTGATGCAAGAACACTGGCTTCTTCATCAGACAAACTTTCTACTGTTGATGGTATTGCTTCTCTAGCAATTTAGTTTTTGCTCTTGTAGTTACTGTTACTGAAATTAGTTTCACACCCTCCTTGACGTTAACAGTAGCAGATGCAGGGTCCTATCGTCTTGATGTGTTTATTCTGCATTGGCAGGCATTAGCACAAATTATATGAAGGGCACAGATTCTCAAGCACCTGCGAAGCTGAAGCTGCAGTTATTTCCAATAAATGAAGCTACACGGAAGGCATTGGAGAAGGTAAATCATGGCCTCTTGTTTACTAGCAAACTGCATATGAATCACATTTTCCCTCCAGCGGCTGACATGTCAGTTGTTACTGGTGCATTATTGGCCAAGTACCCAGCTTTCTGTAGTCAAATTCATGCATGTTATAATGAAAGGTGATGAATGGATAACTTGATTAGTGCCCTCTGCTGCTCTGCATTTTGAACAAACCTTTCTTTATGGTCAGTGTGGGTTTGAGATATCATGTGTATTTCTTTAATTTTTTAGCATATTGGATATTTCATCACTGCCTTGTTCCCTCTTAACAGGATGAACACAATCCACATCTGGAGCTCACATTAAGCTCTAGGAAGAAAATATCATCTGTGCTTGAACATCTGAACCGCAAATGGGGCAACTCAAACATAGTGTCTGGAGAGCTTATTCTTTTTCCGTATTGTGCTCATCAAGAGGATTTAGCTACATATCAGAGGTGGACAACAAGAGATAGTGTTGCAGTAGCCGACGTGTTTCTTTCTGTGAATAGCCCTTCTGTTTTTCGTTTAAGGTATATAGTTTCTCTGTTTGATAGAAAATCACAAACTACCAGATCACTAAAGCATTGCTAACTGTTGTGTCAACCTTTTGTTGTTAAGGTATGGTTGGTTTTCCCTTGTTGAGCTTGAAGCAGGAGTAAGTGAAATATCTTTAACCCAATTTGAGAACTGCATGATACCGGAAGACATCCAGGTCAAATCGCCCTCAGGAGATAAGGCTTGTGTGCAAAAGGATGGTACTTTTCTCAGTAATTGTATGCATGGGCATTATGCTATTACACCATCTAGTACAGGCAAGAACCAGCTTCCAGAGCAGCCCACCAATGCAACCCCCTCTCAGTTTGGCAGCCAGAAGCAAGTGCAGGTTCCTGTAAGTCAAGCTTTTGAGGTTCTATTTTCTGTACCTTGCATGCTTCTGTAAAGAGATATCTAACTATTTCTGTGGGTGATATTCGTTTTGCTAATCATATGTATTGTACTTCAGGATGATCAAGGAATTATTTGTGCGGCAATATCGGAAGGAGAGTGGGCAGATACCCTTACTGATATCAATGTTGGGCCCTTACTGACCGAAGCATCCAAGGGTGCTCATTCGGATTGCATAGGAACTTCTAGTGTTAAAAATGCTTTGCTCCTTGAGAACCCGTGCAGCTATGACTCGTTTGATGCTGCTGTTGCCCTTCATGTTTCTCGTTTTCAAGCATCAGAGCAGCCAACCCGTACTCCCCATTCAACCATCTGGGGAGCAGAAGAAACATGTGATGAGTTCAGTTTTAGTTTGTCAGCCTCCAGGAAGCAAGAAGGCTCAAACACTGCCGCTAGCAGCTCTCCTGATACTGACAATGAAGTTCATCCATTAAATTCGAAAGGGTTTCAAGGTTTTCTTCAGGTCTGCTGACATCTTTGAGCTCTACTAGAAGCAAAACAAATTTGTACATTTTGATCTTGTTTATTCATATATTATTTCATGGAATAGGACTTGACTGGAGGAGAGGCTGCTGCTGATAATCCTTGTGATGATGATGCCAAAGAAGGAGAGGAGTTTTGTGCTAAATCACCACCTCGAAGTGACAACACTAATGAATTGAAGGATCAGTCTCTAGCTGACATATATTGGGTACTTGAAGAAATCCTAGTCTTCTTTTATATTACCCTTATCTGAGCTGAGCTTTCAATTTTTTTATATGTATTTTGACAGCCTGATTCCCTCGGCCCACTGGACTTGGACATGCCGTCTGTGAGGTATCAAGCTGATGACTTGCTTATGGACAGTCAAAATAGTTGGAATCGCACGATGGCAAATAGTCTGGATGCGTTTCGGAACCTGTCATTCTTCTCCTCGGTTGATAAGAATGACTCGATTCCATCAATCATGTAGAGTTGGAGGTGTTAGGGTTCCATCACAACGCGGCGTTGGTTATGAAGGAAGCCAATGCTGCATTTCACTGAAGAAGGAGCTTTGTTATTCTCCAAGTGAGCTGTTCGCTGCTGATCCTAGTATCCAACAGATGCGTACTCGATGCATTCGGGAGCGACGCATGTTGTTGTAAGATAACATAGTGGATGTGCTAACCTGTTCCATGTACATTGTGGTGTTTTTTGTATAAAAAAAACACATACAAGCGCTTGGTTACAATAAAGCTTCTCCGGCAGTGTATTAACATCAATGTGTTTGTGTTCAGTGCCTTTGCATGATGACCGCCAAATGGCCAAATGGGTTTCGACTAAAATTTCTCCAACGGCTGAAGGGAATGGGCCAGATAGACCACTATCCCTAAACTCATAGCTCACGAACCCATTCCACAAGCAGTAGTAGTGGGCTCGCAGCTTCAGCCAGAAGCGACCGAACCAGAAAGGGGCTGTCCCGGATCTTATCCTTTCCTCTGCCTTATCTCTTTCCGCCGCTTCCTCTTGTTCCCTTAGCTTCCGGCCCCCTCTCTCTCCTCCTCCGGCGCCANGGCGAGAGGGAGGTGGGCCGGCCCCCCTCTGTCTCCACTGTATAATATATGGCTTGTGTATTACTTTTTTTTTTGAACGAACGGCTTGTGTATTACTAGTTTGCTTGGATAAGCGTTGGGTGGCTCCCGGAGCTCCGTCGTCGCCACCCCTCGCC
>JAZFNS010020007.1:135344032-135355094 GCA_037127165.1 Alloteropsis angusta | reverse complement strand
AGGAGGAGGAGGAGGAGGAGGAGGAGGAGGTGGCCAATTATTGGGTCGGGTGAGACATCGCACGCGGCGCGAGTGGTGCGTCGCAGCGGATGGTCACGGGGCCGGCCCGGCCGGGCACCAGCGGCACGGCGCTGAAAGCTGATGCATCGCTTGCCACTTCGTCTCCGTCTCTGCCCTGCCGTCTGCGTGCATGACCCACCTCGGTAGGTTGTTAGATAAAGCATTGCTTCTGATGCAATTTGAAGCCTTTCTGTGTTTTTTTATTGTGGAAAATATTCACACGCGCCGCATTGGTCCACGAGGTTTCGTTCTGTTGGGGTGTCAAGAAGTCGGATCACGTTCACTCACAGGTGCTGGGTCGAGATTTTGCCTCTGCCTCGTAGAGGTTTTGGAACTGACTGAGCTGGAAACTCCTTGTGAGGATGGCATAATTGGTACTTGAATTGTACGTCAATAAACATACCTTAGTGCCTGAATTCCGGCAGCAGTTTTTAAAAATCCTGCATGGCCAATGTCGCCTTCGTGCATAACAGATGATCTGGCACATAACAGAGTATGTTAGGTTTGATCCAGCAACGAATGTCGTGATGGCTAAACAACAAAACAAATACTCATGATCTGACAAACACTCGCGTTCATACAAAACTGTTGTGGACCGAGGGAGTACTACATAAAAAAAAACTATCACCTGATTGATAAACCAATTTTTTTAGTGTTAATAATTATGCAACGCTCATCCATACCATAGAGGATAAAGCACTGGAGTAAACACAAAGACCAGGAAACAAATGGACACAGATGCTGAGTGAAAGGCACTCATACCGATTCATAGTAGCATGGCACAAACCGAGATATATCAGAAGCATAAAGCAACAGAAATGCTCCTCCTGTTGTTGTTCTTTCAGATAGGAGTCGAAGCTATTATTATCTTGCTGATTTCTTCAACTGATTCATAGAAAGGAAGTGGTGTTCGAAATGATTGACAGGTACACAAAACAAACACTCGGTTTTTCCACAGAATAAATGGTGGTTGCATTTCTAGCGGTCGGCTTCAACCAGGATCATAAATTTTGATAGTGATGTTAATTCAGGCTTCGATTCTTTTTTTCCTAGTACAAAATGTATGCATCCAAATCACAGAAGCATATCGTTTCTTGGAGTTGCTGCACTCATAAAGGTTTTAGTGCTGCATATATCGGGTGAAAAGTGGCTTGCAAATTTTGTTGAATGATGGAAAGGCTATGATGCACTGAATAAACCGATAATTCCAAGAAGCTACCTATAAAAGCGACTAGTGTGCCCCCTTTTAGTGGCTACTACAAAGAAGAAAGAACAAGGACAAGTGGGAGCTGACAAGGCAGTACTATCATGCTTAATTCTTTCCCTGATATTTTTAGATAAAAGCCATCTTGATCTCATAATTTAATTTAGCTCAATAATCAGAATGCTTCGCACTTATTCCTATCTTTCCTCAAAAGCTTGCAATAATCTGTAGGAATATCATAGTAGCTACATGAGGAGAGCACTGTACTATTAACTTTCAAAGAGAAGGATCCAATTGCTTACATGCCCTTCTTTATTTTAAACCACGTGTTGTACTGTACCCTAGCAAGCTAACCTTCACGGCTCAGCCAGTTGCATTGCCTCACAATCCTACCTCTGATTCCGTTTTCAGTGCAAGAGCTTAACCACAGCATGAACCATGTGTTTATGTACAACGGCAATTAAACTGATGAAAAATGATGGTGAGTTAAACTCTATCTAAAAAGTCCAAATAAATGCATTTCGTGTATATCATTCGTTGGGGCAGACTCGCAAAGTACTAAAAACAAGTGCTGTGCTATCTTTTGTACTTAATCAAGGAATGCAAAATTAAGCACCGTCTGCAAGGTAACATGATTTCTGCTAGCATGCAGACAGAGCCTTGAATTAGCTAATGTTCAGCAATGACAAACTCGAAGTTTAAATAGCACAATAAAGTAGGAGGAAGTTAAGAAGCGCGTGCCTTGGATTTCTGCAGCAGATATGTACAGAATCTCTTCAATTTTTCCTAATACTGGTGCCTACCCTGACTACCTTTTTATTTTTTGAAAATTTTTCCCTGACTATCTAATTGGATGTTATTGCTACAGTGAACTGCTTGGGAATCTCAATTGGCAAAGTCCTGGTGACATGTGGCCTATGCTTAAGATTTGTTGGGACTTAAACTACAGAAACTGCCATTGTGAAGCAATATGATCTCATATGTTCCATGGCTCCTGAAACTCTGTTCCACCCGTTCTCATTCAGTTGGAAGATGGTATGCAAATATAATCGAGAGCAGATATGTGTTGATAATATGTTACATGCATCTGCTTCTCAAAGCAGTAAACTGACATGTGGCATTTTTTGTACGTAATCGTGGAATGTAAAATAAGCACAATCTGCAAGCTGGCATGAACAGAAACTTAAATAAACAGATTTGCAATCATGACAAACTCAGATGACCAAAGAAATTGAGTATAGTGATAGAAAAGAGAAGTGGATGCTTTGGATTCCTACCTCAAACAACATAGTAGAATCTTTTTAGTGTTCACTCCTAGAAGTCTAGAACTGCTTCCCTCCCTGACTGTCTAGGATGCATTATTGCGAAATGGACTGCCAAGTGTCATGTATATACAGTGTGCTTTTCTACGGAGCAAAACAACTGCTTAGAAACTGATTGACAAAGTCATGTAACTTCTTACCATGGGCCACGAGGTAATAGCTTCTGTGACTGTTATTCCTCAGATTTGTTGGATAGTAAAAACTGACACTAAGAAATAGTATCATATCATTGATTGCATGCTTCCAGACCATTTCTGTTCTGCAGGTTCATGTTCACTTCGAAGATGATAGGCAAATGTAACCAAGCAGACAAATGCTCAATCTAGTATAAGTTGGTGCTTGGTGTCCACTCAATTGTGCTCGTGCTTAGATAGGTTTTCAATTTCTCTTTAATTGTGCTAGAACCCAGATGTTGCAACTCTGTGACAGATTCTATCCAGATAAGTATCATCCATTCAATCCAAGCATGCACAAGTTGAAAGAGCAAAGATTTTTTCTCTTCAAGCAGCCACGCTTGACTCAACAATAGTGCAATATATGATAATCATAAATCATTTACCAGTAGTCCCCACATGAGCAAGTTCCTTGTATTATATGGTGGATCCTATTGGTGTCTTTGAGGATAATCTCTCTACTGGTGATTGTTGAGATCAACTTTGCAGCAAGATGGCAATCACCACATGTTCTGAGATTCATAGTTACCCTGATAGGTGTCCCTGGACTAGTGTTTATAAGGAGAAATGCTATAGCCAGTTTCTCACTGTGAACTGAAAGATGAGCCTCCTTGTCTTCTTCTTCAACATCATGAAGTGTAGTCTCCACCTCTGGGTTATAACCCATTCCCCTGATTTTGCCCAATAGCTCATCCAATTTCTGATAGATCATTTCAGATTGTGGGTGACATCTATCGCCAACATGAAATGTGTGAACCCGGTCCCCTAGCTCAACAATGCTAGCACCAGGCAGTTTCTTGATACCCTTGTCTGCCATCACACTCCTCACTGAGGTAACGTCAGCCCATCTCCCAGCCCTAGCATACATATTAGATAATAGAACATAGTATCCTGTTTGTTCAGGTACCAATCTGAATAAACTGTCTGCTGCCACAAGCCCAATGTCCATATTGGAGTGAATCCGACAAGCTTGCAATAAGGCTCCCCAGACTCTTTCATTTGGCTCAACAGGCATTGTCATGATGAAATCATATGCCTCACCTATACATCCAGCACGGCCGAGAAGGTCCACCATGCAAGTATAGTGCTCTGTTTTTGGAGGGATGTGATACCTACAAGTCATGGAATCAAAGTAGCGCTTTCCAACATCCAAAAGGCCAGCATGGCTGCATGCTGCAAGAACAGCAACGAAGGCGATAGAGTCTGGTTCCAGACCCTGTCCTAGCATCTTCTCAAAAAGATCAACAGCCTCTCTTCCATGACCATATTTTCCATAAGCAGATATAATTGAAGTCCATGATATCACATCCCGTGCCGTCATGGAATCAAAGACCTCCCTAGCATCCTTCAAACATCCACAGCTAGCATACATGTCTGTGAGAGCATTTTCAAGCAACAAGTTAGGGAGCATCCTTTTCCTCTTGATAATCTCATGGATCCTTTTTCCCACTGAAAATGCTGAGAGCTCCCCGCATGGAGGAAGAACTGTTGCTAGGGTCACTGAATCAGGTTCGACCCCGTCCTTTTCCATCCTCAAGAACAGTTCAACAGCCTTATCATGGTACCGATTGTTAGCATATATAGCGAGCATTGCATTCCAAGAAATAAGTTCTTTAAACTGCATCTCGTTCAACACTTTCCTGACCAATAATATGTCCTCTGCCTGGGCATTCCCCATAGCAGGCAAGATGCTCGCTATTGTACCGGCATCCGGGATTGAACACGGCAGCGCTACAAACTCCCTGAAAACCTCCACTGCTCCTTCGAACAAACCCGCGCGCGCGAACCCGGATATCATGGCGTTCCAGGAGACGACGTCCCGGCTCTGCATTCCGTCGAACACCCTGTACGCGTCCTCCGGGCGACCGCACCGCGCGTACATGCTGATCGCGGAGTGCGCCACGTAATGGTTCGCGTCGAGGCCGAGCTTGGCGACGGCGGAGTGGATCTCGAGTCCGAGGAGGAGGTCTCTCGACGCCGCGCACGACTTGAGCGCGAGCGGGTAGGTGTAGTGGTCGGGGAAGCAGGCGGGGCCCCGCGGCCGCATGGAGGCGAAGAGGCGGAGCGCGTCGAGGTGGAGCGAGGCGGCGGTGAGCGCGCGGATGAGGACGTTGAAGCAGATGGTGGTGGTGGCGGTGGCGGTGCCGGTGCCGCGATCGAGGGAGCAGGGAGAATCGAGCAAGGCGTGAGCCGAGGGGAGCGCGGAGCAGGCGGCGTAGGCCTGGATGAGCTTGACGCGGGCGGGTGCGGTGGAGGGGTGGGAAGGGTGGAGCAGACAGAGGAGGCGCGCGTGCGCGGCGCGGAGGGAGTGGAGATGCGCGGGCGCGCGGCAGGCGGCCACGAGGCGGAGGAGCGCGTCGGCGTCGCCGGTCGCCGGCAGGTGGCTCCGCGACGCGCGCATCTCATCGTCGCAGCGCGCGAGGGCCGATTTTGATCTGAGAACGGGTGCGGTGCGGCGCTGCTGTGGCGCTCAGAAGCCTGAACTGCTGGGAAGTGGGAACGCACACGAACAGCTTTACAGCATGACTTTCTTTCCAGAAACCCAGGATGCCGATGAAAAATTATCATCTCATAAACCCATATTCCAAAATTTTACATGTATGTAGAGTTGTAGACCATCAAACCAGATTACCAATTTACCATACACGTGAAGATTCACACTACTGTACAGCAAAATGAAACCCAAACAGAAAAAGGAGGAGAAAAGGAGATTACAATCACTATGGCAAGGTTCACAGACAACTCACAAAGAGATACTAGCTTCCTAGCTAACTGAACAACAACAGGTTACATTACAGACACAATGGAATCGTCAGCCATGTCAGCTCACTTCTTCTTTTGCCTGGAAATTGATTCTTTGGCCACGGCGTGCGCTGCTTGGCTGACGATCGATGACTTCTTCATGTTGCCCTTGGGGTCGAAGGCTTTCCTAATCTTGAACACAGCCCATGCTGCTCCGAGAGCGTTTCCTGTGGCGTGGAGGTAGTTGTGTGTCGCCTCTCCTGCTTGCTCACCGTATCTGCACATGGTCAAAACATTAGCCTTCGTCCAGTGTCAACTATGTAGTTGCATTAAAAAAATATAATACTTGTCAAACAATTACCATATAAGAAAATAGATATTTCATATTGCACAACAGTGTTCTGAAAACGAAAGATTAAAAAACAGAAAATGCATTCGCTGTTTCTGAATGCATTTTCTCATTGTAGTGTTTTTAATTCATTCCTTCCATGCCAATTTTCTTAAAACAAAACTTTCTTCGCTCATTTTGTAGGCCTGCTAATTGCTGAGATGATCCCTATTAGAACTTGATCTTAAAAAGAAAATGGCTATAGTACACCATACGAAACTTGCTGTTGAAATGCCAACTTAGCATAGAGAGTTTGCTAACAAAATAAATGTTGCATTTACATAATTTGAATAAAATGGAGACTGCTTAACCCCCCCCCCACCCCCCACCCCACCCAAACAAAAAAAAATCCTGCAGGGTCCCCAAACAAACCATGCAATTGCTTTGTACTCCATTCGTCCTGTAACACAAGTCATTCTAGCAATTTTAAGACAGATTAAAGGAGAGAACAAAAAACGCATGTACCCTCTGAGACCTTCCCGTTTAGCAACCGTAATTAAAGTAGTTCCTAAGATTAAGTAGTGGAGGAAGGAACAGAAAAAAGGTAAGTATGCAGTGGAGAGACAAGAAAAATCAAATGATTTCCTTTAATACTTGTCTAAAAGTCTTATAATGACTTGTGTTTGAGGACAAATTTTGAACCCTTAAATGTCTTGTATTCCAGGACGGAGGGAGTATGTTACCTGTGTGTTACAACGGAGGTCGTCACAACAGATGATGTCTGCATCACATTCTTGCCAGATACTTCAACAGCATCCCATATTTTACCTGGACCATCAAATAAACGGTTAATCAACCAATCATAAAGTGCAATGTAGCAAAAAGTAAACAATGTGATAGTGACGTAAATTCCAAAGCCCTATTATGAATCAATCCTATCTGCTGATTGCCTGGTTCTATAAGTGTATCATAGATTCAACACCTCCAGAAGGATATAGACCAACAAAAAGCATATCTGAAAGAAAGGTAAAGCAGACATACCAAATCCATCAAGTGAAGCAAGAATAACTTCTCCAGGCATCAACTTGAAGAACTTTTGTGCTGGTTTGGAGTTTACTACAGTGCTTGTGACAAAGCCTGTGACCTTTAGAACGCCAGACAGGATTGAATTCGCCACCCTGTTAGACATCTTTGTAACCCTCCTAGCTCTGAGAAAGAAGACAGAATGATGAGCACAACAGGAAGTGGGGAAAACAAAATTTATTACCATATCAATTCAATACCATTGGACACCAACCAACAGAAAAGGAAGATGATAATAACAGCTGCTGCTGTAAAACTTCTACAAAAGCATGTTGATAACAAGTGGTAGACTTGACTGAACAGACTGTCAATCTAGCATGTTAGTTGCTCCGATAATAATCTTGATTTGCATCTCATTCAGAAGTCTTTGCTACCATTTTTCAATACCATCATAGTGTGTAATATCAGGCAGGAAAATATCAGTGGTCGTTATCAAGAGATGCTAGGTGCCTTCATAACAGGATGCAGATATGTAATAATAGATACTGGATGGGTAGTTGACGAAAGTAAAGCAGGCAATGGCTAAGTCCGGGGTCATTTTCCACCAATCAACTAATAAAGATGTATAACAACCCTCTGAAGGAATAATTGACATGATTGTATAAGAATGGGACATTCGCTTTGCATTTGAGAAAAAGAAGAAAAAACAATGTCAGTGCCTGCTCAAGCAAAAGACAGGTGTTCTGATAAAATGAACATAACATCTATCGACGTGTGAAGTGCAAAGGGAGTTCCCACTAAGAAATATTTATTATCTAAGAGCTACGATCTACTGCGAAGATTAACAGTAAGGCAATACGAACCATACCTAATATAACTCAAGAGAAAGGCAATTCAAAATAGGATAAGATAAGCAGTGTCTAAAATACTGCAACCTATCAAGAACAGTCACATTCTAAATTAAATGGATAAACTAATTCAACAATAGTAGATTCCAATGAAGAATCTTCCCATTTTAGGAGCAACCGCAACTTAACCAAATTAACAGTTAGCCATGATAAATGCTAAAGATTTGTTTTTTTTGAAAGATTTAGTAAGATTATCCACCATCCTACCTCTTCATCCTCCTGAGCGTGCTGGGCTTCACCTGCGTTGGTTTCGCACTAGGCCCCACGCTCTTCTTGACCACCGCTTCTCCATGCCGCATGCCCTCCGCCGTGATGTCGCCGCACCAGATGATGCCCCTTACTAGCTGTCCTGAGCCTCGAGCGATCAGCCTCGCCACCGACGAGCTGTAGTCATCCACGTTCGGCGCGATCGTTGTCCAAAACGCCGCCGCCTTCTCCTCTACAACCTCCTTCTTATCCCCGACAGCCTCCTCAGGCGTGATCTCGGCCACCGCCCTCGAGTCCATCACCTCGGACTTCTCCTTCGCCCCCGCCTCCACCTGCTTCACCGAGAAGGTGGTGTACTCCTCCAGGGCCCTGTCCAGCTCCTCCAGTACCTTCTCCTGCCCCTTCCCAGCGACCGTGAGGCCGTAGCTCAGCGCCGCCTCCGCCTCGTCGCCGCCCTCCTCCGCGTCATCCTTGTCCTCCGGGAGGTCCGTGTGCGGGACATGGAGCGAGAAGAAGTAGTGCGCGGCGTCGAGCTTGACCGCCGCGACGTCGCGGGTGAGCGGCCACTGCACGGGCTCCTGCTCGGCGCCGTCGCCGCCAGAGCGCCCGCTGCTGAACAGGCGGAAGAGGCCGCGGCGCTGGTGGGGCTTCTCCGGGGTCAAGCGCGCGAGGACGGCGACGGAGTGCTCCCCCTGGCGGAGGCGCACGACGGAGAGCGTGCCGGCGCCGAGGTCGAGGCTGCGGTCGGGGTCGACGAGGTGGAGCTGCGCGCCCGGGACGGCGACGACGGTCTCCTCGGTGGTGGGCGGCGGCGGCGCGGCGTCTTCTTCGGCCGTCTCCGGGAAGAGGTTCTCGGCGAGCTCGTTGGGGTCGACGGTGGGGTAGAGGGAAGTGCCGGCACCACCGCCGGTGGAAGCGGAAGTGGTGGGCGCGGCATAGAAGCCGGTGTTGAGATCAGGGTGGGACTGATTCACCTCGGGATAGAGGCTCTGCTTGGCATTCGAGGAAGCGGAAGCCATGGCTGCTTTGCTTGCTGCTCTGTTCTTCCGCGCCCAGCTTTGCTGTCTTCTCCGTGGGATCGAATCGAGAGAAGGAAGGAAGTGGGGAGCCGGAAATGGGAGGGGTGCGATTTTAATACGGGAGGAGCGAGCTGGTGAAGGCGACGGTTGATACGCCGTGGCCTTCAGGGACGCGGAGGATCTTCTGCTCTTCGGCCGGTGGTGGGCTGGTGGCTGGTGCCGCGAACCTGCGACGGTTCCCAAACCAAAGCACAGTACGTGGCTCCGCTGTCCCCGCGTCCCGTGGCGAATCACAGGCGTGGGTGCGGAGATGGCGGTGGCATTGGATCCGGCGGAACCGATAAGACGAGAAGACTTTGGAAGAAAGGAAACGAGGGAGCGACGCGTAGCCGTCGCGGCGAAGGCCTCGTCGGGCTCGGGCGGGACAACTCACCGGACACGGAGGCGCAACCGCGCAAGCTAAAAGCAGCAGGAATCGGGGGAGGGGGGAGACGAAGCAAAGACGAACTGGCGCGGCTCATCAGTTGGGAACGGGAAGCGGGTCCAGGTGCCCGCCGCATGTTGGAACGGGAGTCCACTTGCCGTTGCTGTTCCGTCTGCCGCGTCGCCGACAGCAAACGGGTTTGTTTTGTTTGGGCCGGCGTCCGGGCGTGGACGGCGCGCCGGAGCGGCAAGAGTTGGTCGGCCGGCAAGGCTGCCTCCTGGGTCCTGGCTCGATCAGAGAAATGACGGTGCTATGATTGTCCATGTGAGTATGTGACCATGTCACGTGAAAACACGGGATGTCGAGAGGAGCACGAGCACGTGGCCGTTCCCACCCGGTAGCAGCATACTAGCTGTATTTGCTGCTCTCGCTAAGAAATCACGACAGATCATAATATAGCGCATGGATGCAATCATGCGAGAACAATGAGAATGTTCGATCATTTATTAGCATGGAGAGTATACGTTTGCTATAGAACTGTTGATTATACGAAAGTTACTCGGTCTAAGATGATATTTGCATCAGCGAGTGCTTAACACAATCTGACACCATTTGAGTTGCGAACACGGACTAGTCCGTCAAAGCATAACATACGGCGAAATATGCACCGTGTTTAGATTAGAAAGTTGAGGGTGAAAGTTGCTATTGGGAAACGTGTCCTGTGAGGGGGATACGTTTTTCAATGCGCAAGTTGCAGGTGAAATTTGCCGAACTAAACAGGGTATGGACGAATCTATTTTATTTCAACAAGATTTTTTTACAAGTATCAAATCAAATAAGTAAAATATAAAAATGTGTTCCATAACGACTATATCGGTGGTCATTAGATGTCGTAAGTATTTCTTTATATAAGTTTGGTCAAAATTATCTAGTTTGACTTAAATTCAGCATAAAGAATGTGTACAATAATGAAACATACAAACCGTTGGATGCAAACCTTTGTTAGATACTAGCCTCTGAAACGAGATTCCGCTAAGCTATTTTGCTTTTCTCCGCTATGGAAGCTATGAACGCTGGAGCTCAACTTATCAGAGCTAAATGGCTTAGCCTAGCCTTAGGCTATAGCGTCCTTAGCAAAAGATTGCTCTTTTGATGTCATGATTTGTGGTACTGAATTTTTGATGTTGACAAGTTGCTGTAACACGAACTTATGTAATGTTTCCTGAACTCCTTTAGCCCTACAAACATACTTCTATCCATGAGATATTTTAATTACCATATTTTTTGCACAATTATATATATTTTTCAAGAATTTTTATGAACCGCTGTTTGCTATAGCTCCGCTATAGCCTTATAGATTCTGAAAAAAGACGCCGCTATTTTGCCATAGCCCGCTATTTAAAACCTTGGATACTACTTGTAAGACAATTCATTAATAATGTGTTGCCCATGAAATCGTTGTAGCTAACTAATGAAAAAACAAAACGACCTTATGCAGTAAAAGGTATGTTTCTTTAGTCGACTCAAGACATATATGCCATCATTAAAATAACAAAATTAAACTTTCCAATATGATTAGAATAAGAGACTCATGCTATGCTATATACTCCCTCCATCCCACAAAACTTGACGTTTAGGACAAGGTTTGAGTT
>JAZFNS010020007.1:135324751-135343912 GCA_037127165.1 Alloteropsis angusta | reverse complement strand
AAAGTTGTGTTTTGGAGACCGTGTCACTGTCCTAAACGTCAGCTTTTGTGGGATGGAGGGAGTAGACAACTATATAGGAGCTCATTTACGTTCTTCCACTGGAGTTGCTCTAAGCCCTAGGAACGAGTGCTTGAATCTGGAATTTAGGTGGACATGCAAAATGCATATCTATTTAGGGATCCTGTTGGAGTTGATTTTTTGAATAAGACTCTAAATGTTACTCCCTCCGTTCCAATTTGTATGTCATTCCAAGATTCTTGCAAAGTCAAAGCATCTCGAGTTTGACCAAGTTTTCATACTGAAGTACAAACATTTATCATACCAAATAAGTTTCATTAGATTCTTGGTAACATATATTTTCATAATAACTTTGTTCGATGCAATAAATTNTTGTGGTTCTCTCTATAATTTTGGTCAAACTTAAAATAGTTTGACTCTCCAAGAATCTTGGAATGGCTTATAATTTGGAACGGAGGGAGTAGAATAAAATCCTTAGGTGGAATGCCCAACTGGAGTTCTTCTAAGTCAAAAAAAAAACTTAGGTGGAATCTCTTGAACACATCTCGCTTAATTCCACCATACATGCCTAAAGATAATCAGGCAATGCCTCGCTTAAAATTGTTCTCACCTCTTTCCCTGGTTCGACATTATTTTTTAAGCCATTTATTTATTTGCGAAAGACAAGTACAGACGCAAACATTCTCACACGCACGCACACTCACTCCTTGTTCAACGGCTTATTTACCACTCCCTCCGTCCATAAAAGAATGCAATTCTCACTTCCGAAAAATTTTAGAATCTCAAGTTTGACCAATAATAGATTAAACAATATTATTTTTTTATAATTAATAATATATATTGTTAGATTAGTTATAAAGTACTTTAATAATAAAATTATTTAGAGCTATAAATATGAATACAATTTTCTAGAAACTTGGTCAAACCTGAACTACTTTAACTGGCATGTAACCCATAATTGCATTCTTTTGTAGCATTAGCGAAAAAGGACAGATGATCGTAAATTTGTATTCACCAAGTGGATTTCATTCAATATTGACATAAAGTTATAAAGAAAAATCCATGGATAAATGAATAAAATAAAAAAGGACTGAAGAAGCGTACTGTGGATCCGTCGGCCGCAGAGGATCCGCACCTCCTTCGTTGCTCCGAGTCTACCCGGTTTCCTCACCATTTCCCCGCCTAGACCCCGCCCAAAACCCCAACTTC
Source organism: Alloteropsis angusta (assembly GCA_037127165.1). NCBI lineage: Eukaryota > Viridiplantae > Streptophyta > Magnoliopsida > Poales > Poaceae > Alloteropsis > Alloteropsis angusta. The sequence continues at coordinate 135,342,685 of JAZFNS010020007.1, read as the reverse complement.
GCGCGGGGGCCGGAGGGCAAAACGAACCCCGAAGCCAAATCATCTCGCCTCGCGGATTCCCGGGCTCAATCCTAGGGTCCCTGCAATTTGTACAGCCTCCCGCTGCCGCCCCGCCGCCGCCGCCAATGGGGAAGCGGCCGCCGGTTGTCGTCCTCTCATCTTCCTCCGGCGAAGATGACGGCGGGGGCCGCCGCGGCCCTTCGGCGCGGAGGTCGAGGACGCCTTCGTCGGCGCCGGCGCGGGCGCAGTCTCAGGCGGCGAGCGGCGCGAGGAAAAAGCCGCGCCGCGAGAGCGGCGCGGGGAGAGGGCGCCGCCGCGCCCCCAAACCCGCGGCTTCTGACTCCTTGAAGGTGATAATACTCGACCTAGAGTTTGGTGTGGCAACTTTTCGCTGTTACAGGAGCTGTGTGTCGTGCGTAGTACTGTGGTATTCCGTTTGTTGTTAGGTCAATACAATGATTCAAAAATGATTTGTGAAACTGGACGCCGAACTCATAAATGATTGAAATTTCTGTCATCCATAGTTAAGCCTAAGAATTCCTTGCATATAATGCATATTGATCATCAGTCTAGGCTGTCACTGAATTTCAAGACAAGGAATTTGTATAAATGGCTAGATGTATAGTATTTCCTCAAGCATTTTAGCTTGAAGGATGGCATCAATCAAGAAGAAAAACACTGATTCTTACATGTATGCTTGCCCTGATTTGATCCTCACTTCTCCTTATCGTTTTCATCTGAATAGCCAATGGAACAATGGTTCTCTCTCAACATCTTATATTTTCTGAACCTATTTTCGTTAAATATTAGCAAGGAATGACCATTTCCGCTTTGTTTGTTATCTGCAAGTAAATTTGGTCGTGTGTTCTCCCGTGTGACCACTGATATAACTCACAATCTAATTCCAGGTTGGCTACAAGTAGCGTGAACTAGCGTTTGGCATGAACAGGGATAAAACATTCATCTAAATGAATTTTCTGTCTTACCTTGTTCTTAGTGTTGTGTCTTTTTTTTGTCTATTACCATATATAGTATTTTCAGACTTGAGCTAATCCTTCTGTGTAATTGATCACTGATGTTTTCTTACCTTGTTTGAAAAGGCCGAATTTGATATGCTCTCTGAAGATTTTTCTGAATGTTTGGATGACCTGGGCATGTCAGGTATATTTACTTCGCTTTTGTTTGTGTATATTTTATTTCTTTAGAATGTATTTTGAATTTCATATAACAGAGCAAAGTTATGAACATAGTTTTTTGTTTTGAAAAAGTTCCTAAATAGTGTGTACTATGACCATCCAATAAACATAATGCTGCTTGAGTGGGTTGCTGTTCAATATATTGTCTTAGCAGTTTTGAGTTTAGCTGTCTCTCTGTTTATGGTCTGGAAGTCTGCATTTAATAATGTTGAAGTTACTCCACTAGTCATGTAACTGTACTGCACTGTATGGTAAATCCTGTATACTGTTGGGAAATCAAGCAAAGAAGACTACGATATATGGAACGCAAAGGAGACGCCGAACACCTTAGTTTATCTTTGCACCGGAGTTAGTACTACACTGCGGTGGTAATACTTAGGCCTAAATAAATGTGGCTCACAATTGTACAGAATAAGTAGCTGCTTAAGAATCCTTGTAGATGATAGCTGGTGTTTAGTAATCAATGTTGCTCTGTTTGGATCTCTGGTACTACTGTTAAATTGGATCAACTCTAGACAATGCGATCAAGAAAGTTTTCTTGAAATTATGAATTGTGGTTGGTAGATTGACACAATCATACAACCTAAGCAGCTCGAGGATGAATAAGCAAGGTGAACTGCTGCCAGAAACATAATAATGAACAGTGGCAATGATATACCAAATCAGCACATTTTGTATTTTTCAAGTATTTTGCAATTTTTTTTTGGATAAGCCATGCCAGTTGCTATTTAAATTTTGAGAACGTGGCAAAAATTCAGGATGACATCGCACACCTTTAACAACCTGTTTGTTATGCTAAGCCCTTTCATCCTTAGCAAAGGAATCGTCATATGAAATGAATTGTTTGCTAGTTTGCTGAAAAGGAAGATTCATAAAATAAACATGTATCATTGATATGTTGATCTATCATTTAACTGTATGAAAAAAGGCAGTTCAGACTTACTTTTGCTGTTTATAGCAAGTCAAACATGCAGATCAGCATATAGGAGTATTTCACTGGATTCCCACACATGTATATTCGTTTGTTGCTTTTAGATGAACCTTTAGTTTTCCTGTCTTTATGTGGAAACCCTTTGGCTTGGACAACTTCTTCTTTATTTTCTGAATTGATTCTGTGATGTTCTAATGTTCATTGACCTTTGTCAATGTGAAGTCTCTCTGTTTCGATTTCTTGTGCTGATTAGCCTACTTCTAGGCAGGATCCATATGGAAAACAAAAGAGCTTTGGGTTGACAAGTACACGCCCCACTCGTTAGCAGAGCTTGCTGTTCATAAAAAGAAGGTCGGTTCTTTTGTTATGAACTTACAACATAAGTTATGCTGTACACCTTTGGTTTCTTTTAAATTAGCCCATTCTTTTGATGGGGTATACTCGATTTGTTATGTTGCCTACTTTGCGTTTCTTGTCTTGATCATATATATTTTTTATAAACGTCAATAGATTAGGGTGCTGATGTATTATTTCAGTCTTTTCATTGTTTGTCACCATGGATGAGCAGTGAATAGTAATGAACTTCATGTAATATTTCGCATAATTTATTCTTGTAGGTCGAAGATGTAAAGAAATGGTTGGAAGAGAAGCTGAAGGCACCACAGGTGATTGTTCTTCGAATTGAGACAAATTCGATTTTGAGTTTGACTTAGTGGAATACATTTGGATACTATGCATTTTCTCTTATGTCGTGTAATTAAGTGTATAATCTAAAATTTCTCTTAAGTAGTGGAATTGTTTAGGTTCTCAGCATTTTCATTGTTACAAACAAGATAGAGCTATAGTATTTTATTGTTTTTCCCTTTCGAAGAAATATTTTCTTTTGTCCCTTAAAACTAATATGAGAGTCCAATTTTGGCCACCAGACTCAAATACCAGACAACACTGGCCCTTCAACTATTAAAACTAGGTATTTTTGCCCCTTCGGCTGTTTTGAAGGCAGTTTTTGCTGACTTGGTGATGGTTTCCCCACGTCAGCAGTAGGTCTCACAACACCATGCATGATTGTTTCTCCATTAAAGTGGGTCTATATATTTTAATCTTGTGCTTGGACTGATATGCATGTTAAAACTCCATCCTACACGGAAAAACCACATCAAAAACAGCTGAAGGGCCAAAAATACTCTGTATAAATATTTGAAGGGTCAAAGTTGTCTGGTATTTGAGTTTTAAAGCCAAAATCAAACTCTCTTGGTAGTTCGAGGACTAAAAATGGACTTTATTCTTTTCCCTTTTGGTAGATAGTTCAAAATGCATTGGATTGGATAGGGATTTGGCCCTTGTGAAGAACTCTCTCTGCTAGAGTAGAGGAGAAGCCGTGCTACATATGGCTTTCCTGGCAGTATAATTCGACCACCATTGCGGGTTGTCATAATGTTGCAATCTTGTATTGCCTCATGAGAGTAAGCACACGAGTAATAAAGTGCCCTTTTCTTAATACATGGATGTTTGAATTGTTAGTGATGAAGCGAAGCTCTTGAGTGTACCCTTGTGACAGAAGAAGCATGCGTTGATAGAGCTAATGTAAAATTTGAATTGAAAACTATTGATTGTTTCTATTACTGCTGGAGGCAATTCAAAGTCACCAAATATCAACTATGCTTGTCTACATTTTTCTGTTTCTAATATTTATAAATCTGAACTTTGATAGAGATACTAACAATGTAAAAGCAATTTTTCAGCAAACAGTTGGAGGATGGACCCTTGTCCTAACTGGGCAAACTGGTGTTGGAAAATCAGTATGTCCTTCTCTCACAGTTTTTCTCTGACCATTTTGTACACAAATATTGAATTGAGTCTGGCAGCTTCGTTAAGTTCAGTATACTTGTTTGATGCCTAGTTGACCGTGCACCATGAACCATAGCATGGCATGGTACTATCTCATAGTTGAATTAATTGTTTTCTTGCATTGTGTTTTCTCCTATGCTCTTTCTTTCTTTGTGTGTGTTTGATACTTTGATTTATGTGTTAGTTATTGTTCTCTCTGAACACTGAGGTGATGGCGTAGGAAAAAAATCACTATGCTATACTAATGGAGAACTTAGTTCTGTTGCTCTGGAACTGTATTTTTAGCTCGTTAATTTTCTCCTAGGCAACTGTGAAAGCAATTGCTGCTGACCTTGGAGCGGACTTGTGTGAGTGGACAACTCCAGTACCAACACTGTGGTCTGAACATATTCATGCTAATTCAGGTAGTGTTGCTGTTTCTAATTTTTTTCGTACTCTCTTATTTGTTGGAATTTTGGAGAACTGATGGAAGTATCAATGCACTCCACATCCACACACTTCTATCATATTGATGAATTAGTCAATAGCGGCACATTTTCAAAGCATTCTGATTGCCAGATTTTTTTCTGTTAAATAATGTATTATTTTTCTTCAATGATCAATTGAAGGATTGCGCTATATATCCAAGCTGGAAGAATTTGAAAACTTTGTAGAGAAGATAAGGAAGTATGCAATACTTTGTCCAACCAGGACCACATCCCAAAGAAAGCTTATTATCATTCTGATTGATGACATCCCTGTCACAAGTGGAAATGCTGCTTTTGCAAGACTAGGAAAATGCTTAATTGGTTTGATTCAAAGTACCCAAGTACCGACTGTCATTTCACTTACTCACTATCACAAAAGTGAGAGTAACGATACTGCAATGTGGAACTCTGAGGACCTTGAGTCCTTGCTTCAAGGTGCTGGTGCTCATAAGGTATAAGATCTGCTTGACAGATTCTATGATGATGGCTAAAAAAGTTTTTTTTAACTGCCTGTTTCTCATAAGGCACCACCAATTTCTTGCAGATTGCTTTCAATCCGGTAACCACAAATTCCATCAAGAAAATTCTTACTCGAATATGCAAAGAAGAAAGATATGATGCATCTGAAGAACTACTGCATCAAATAGCAACATCCAGTGGAGGTGACATCAGGCATGCAATAATGTCTCTTCAATACTATTGTCTTGATCCCAGAAGGCATAGTTCTGCACTGGCAACAAGTTCTACTCGTGCTGGTTCCAAGAGTCGTGATTTGGTTCCAAGGCAGGAGAACTATGGTCTCAGCAGTGCTCTGCCCTCTCCATGTGGAAGAGATGAGACACTTACACTATTCCATGCATTGGGAAAATTTTTGCATAATAAGAGGGAAACTAATGGTGATGTCGATATTGGTATGTAGAACTAAGCCCCACCTCATCTTACCAACAATCCACTTCACAAAGTTCTTAATTTCGCAAGCAACTATTTGTTCTGTCCTTCATGTTGCGATAACAGTAACACTATGTACACTCTTTTCATTTAAGTTTTTAAATAATGAGGGTATTGTTGCGCACGAGTATTCTGGCGCCTTTTTTGTTGACTTGTGCATTGAGTTCAACTTGAACTGTCAGCTCATTTTGCCTACTGTTTGTTTTGTTCATTATTAATTATTTATAAAGCAGTTGTTGTGCATCCTTTTCAGTTCACTGGATATAACTTTAACAAGCAGATTACCCATTAGAACCTTCTTAGAATGTAGGAATTTTATGAGAAATAGTTCAAATTTGACGACACTAGGGGGGAAATCCTTGCAATCCAGATAGCGCCCTGTGCACTTCTGCCCCTGGTTAGGATTTACATTGGGTTTGCTTGACTATAATATCCATATTCAGTAATCAAACAATTTACTTTTCAAATCCCATGTATTTTTGTACTTTATAGGGTCCAATGAGTGCTTTTTTTCACTAGATATCCATGCTCTTGACTTCACATTTTAAATTAGTGCCCTGTGAACTGTGATTACACAATGCTACAATAATATGCTGTGCCTTCTGTTTGGACAATTGGACTGACTACTAATTTATTATTGAACTTTTTCTGCACAAGGGACCACGCCCAAATTTCATTACTTCAGGAAAATTGAAATTACACTGATCAAGTCTGTTAAAACTTGAATTCGAACGTATAGCTAGAAAAAACAACCTGCACGACATAAAACTAGGCGCTGTCCTAAACGAGCACAGAGCACACACTTATTATTGAACTAATAATTGTGTTTCAGAACATCCTTAAGAGGGTTTGTTCTTCATAAAAATGTTTACTTTTATCTCCTTTCTGAAATTTATTATATTTCATCTGTAGCCCTGGATCCATTCCCTCTTAAAGAACAGCTAAGAAGAACTTCACTCAAAATGGATGTTCCTGAAAAGATTCTTTCACAAGCACATGGAAAAGTACGGACAGTGGCAGATTTTCTTTATGAAAATGGTAAGTAACTAATTATCATATGGAGTTAGAACACCTTAGACTTTGCCTCTGCTTGACTCCCAAGTTTTACGCAGCTCTCTCACAATGTGTTAATGGGTGTACTTGATGTATATGGGGAACAGCATTATGTATACTTTTTTCTTAAAGTTGCCAGAACTGTATGTTTATCCTATGCTGATATGTGAAACATGAGTTGAGCGTCCAAAACTTTTTGTAGATGAACTGGAGCATTTTAAATTACTGATTTAATGTTATATACACACATATATTTTTTGCTTACTTAATGCAATATGACAACAATATCACATTCAATGTTAAAATGCAAGCTATTTAGTCAGTATTATTTGAATACTGTTGTCATGATCACATTTGTATTAAGTGAATGGATCATTTTACTCTATTAAGACTCAATACCTTAACTATGATATCTGTGCTGCTTTGTATGTGTTGGTTTTTGGGCAGTAATTTATCTTTTTTAAGCTTGTGTAACTTTCATCATCAATTAGTGCTGATGGGCAAATCAATTGGACCAACGAGAACTAACAAACTACTGAATTTAGGAAGTATAAGAGCATCACATTAGCATTTCTACTGCAAACTATGCAACTTATGTCTCTTTGTGGCTTTTGCTTCCTTGATGTCTTGGGTGTTCCTCTAGTGTCTAGTCCCTTAGGACTAGCTAAGTCTAATGTGCATCATCAAACTAAGTGGGTAGTTGAAATGACACCAGATCTTTTTACTGAATACTAAATTAATAGTGCACTGCTTCACAGACCAACAAACTACTGAATTATATACAGCATAAAGTACGCTTGTTCACCTTGGAGATTGTTAAGATATCTTTTCTTTTAATATGATTTTATTTGGCAGAAGTAGCAAATGGGGCAGATTCAATTTGCAGTAAAATGTGATGATAAGCATATCTTGGGGCCTCATCTGTAATTCTCTGCCATTGCTTTTATTGATTCATCAATCATTATTGATTTTTTAAAAGTGTTCATTTGCTTTGTTGTATTTAAACCAGGAGTAAATATCCTCTGTTTTTTGAAGCTGGTGTTCCCTTGCGGAAAATGTACACACTGTTCACTCATTTAAATAGGTTAACTAATAGTTGATGTTTTGCAGTTCTTGATTTCATTGACAATGAAGCTGTTGATGATGCATGGGTTGTGGTATCATATTTGAGTGAGGCAGATTGTCTTCTTACAGGCAGTCCAGCCGCATCATACAACTCAGAGAACATGGCACAACTCATTGCTGCATCTGTTGCAGCACGAGGGGTTCTTTTTGGAAATGCTCATGTGGTTCCCTCAAGGTATTTGAACTGTCAATATAATTTTATATGACAGCGCTATGGAATATTTTTTTACTATGATTTGTCATAAGCAGGTGGCATACGATCCGGAGCCCAAAGCTTTGGCAAATTGAGCAGTCATTTCGATCTAATAAGGTAAATTTAATAACTAAACATACAATGTTTTATGCTATTTACCTAAATGACATGGGAAAAATGTATGCTTATGCTCATTCTCACCCAATTTTTATACCATATGCAAACCTTTTATTGGTTCTCAGAACTTGTCTTCTGAAGTCATCTGTTCATAAATTCTTCTTAGCATTCAAATGTGCATGTTTTAACATGTTTATTTAGTACATGCTAGATCCTGGTTGATGAAATTACGGCAGTGATTATTATTTATTATCCTTTCTATCCACCTGGTATATGACGATATGTATTTTGCAATTTGTTGGGGGAAAATGCAGGGCCAGATTTCTAAAGAAAGATTTGATTGTTCAAGTTCCTGTAGTTCTTGCAACTTCTCTGACATAGTCACGGAATTCAGACCATTGGAGAGATGGATTGGTCCTCGCAACAGTGGGCCTAGCAGCTCATTGCCTGACATCAGAGGTGGGCCGCTCTACGAAGAAGATGATGACGAGATAGAAGAATGCTAAAAAGTTAAATCATGCATCCTTGCTGCATTATCCTATGAGACGCCAACATATCGTTGATGAATGCCGCGTAGCTGATTTGTAGTGGCTCAGTTTAAAGGTACCATTGAGGAGAGTTCTGCAAGGCCTGTCGTTTTCCCATAGCAAGTCTGAGGTCGAAAAGGCAGCATGAGATTTTCAGCGACCTCACGTTCTGAAGCAGCATGGTCAATCGAACAGATTTCTTTTTTATTTCGATTGATCACTGATGCCGCTGTTGTAGATTGGAGCAGGCAATGCAGTAGTATCGTTCTCACCAAATGTTAGGCAGGTACCAATGAAAATGTCCATTTTGGCGAGCTGATTAACCATGTTCATATCTATCATGATGACTGACCCAGTGATCCTACACAATCACTTGTGATCTAACATGTAAATCATCTGAACGGGTTTCTTTCACTTCGGACTGTCTTGCTTATGTGCTGTTGCCCCATCTTTTGCATATTCTACCGTGCAAAACCGGTCGTGCTTTCATGTTCTGCCGCACCAGCACGCACAAGATTGTGCTGTCGAACCTAACTGCGCTGTTTCTTTTTCTTTTAAAAAAAACTGCGCTGCGCGTTTGGCCGCTTGGCAACAGATCGAGTTAATGCCCCCCTTTTTTGTTAAAAATAAAAAAAAATCGTCGAGAGATCCGACGAGCACAAAAATTTTTTGTTAAAAATAAAAAAATCGTTGAGAGATCCGACGAGCACAAAATTTCAGTTGACTAGTTAAGGGCATCATGTGCCAGGATCTATTGGCGCATATTTTATTGCCAGTCAATCGTACTCGTAAACCTTAATCACCTTGAAACGAAAGGAAAAACAGAGGAGATTCACGTCTTTCGCCACACGGTCGCGTCCAATCACACGGCCTCCGCTCCGTTGTCGGTGCTCGGACCTCGGACCCTCGCCTGAGAGAAGCCCGTCCCTGTCCCTTGCTTTCTTCCCGGAATCCTGCCTCCTCTCCTCCACCAGCAGCGGCCCAGCGCGTCGAATTGCGCCGGTGAGGGCGGGTCTCGTCGAGGCCGATCCCCCGAACCACAGCACTAACCCCCGGGGCATTTCGTCGGCGCGGTTGGCTTGGGGCCGCGGGCGGGGGCGGCGGCGATGTTTTGGAGGGATAGCGCCAGCCGGAGCAGCAGCGGCAGCGGCGGCCGGGATCAGAACGGCGTGGGGCCCTTCGGCCAAGTGCGCGTCCTCGTCGTCGGTGATTCAGGTGCGCCTTTTGTGACTTGTCCTGGAAGGCTAGAGAACCTGATACTTGGCGAAAGTTACGAGAATCTGGGAACACGAGTGTGGCCTTGTATTAGTGGCGATTTCGACCAATTGTGCCTCGTCCATTTTCAGTGAGCTGTCATGAAATTTAGAATGTTCTATACCCAAACCTTTCTTAAAAACTTCTGAATGGTAGAGCTCTACTTGAAGGTGTGGGCGTGTGGCGATTCTATTATCCTTTTTGCCTGCTTTGACGTAGGGAGTCGTGATCTAGGTGCAGTAGTATGGGCAGAAGAGCATGGGATTAATAGAATTTAAATCATACTATAGTGGATTTTATTTATTTATTTGCCTCGTGGGAATTGGGATTTTCTAAACTGCAGAATGGGAAACGTCATCAGACAGAGTCACTGAATTCACAGAGTTGGAAACTTGGAAGTTGGAACCCCTGGCTGGTTAATCACCTCGCCTAAAGAGATTTATCTATCCTCATCATACTTGAAAGCAGCATCTCCAATTGCCAACCGAACGGGTTCCAGTTCTGAACCTGATTCCAGTATCTGAAACCTGGTTGGAAATTTATTCCAGATGTTCAGTGGTTAAATTAATCATTAGGCACTCACCTTCAACGGAGGTGTATTGTTGTAAGTATTCTGAGATTTAAACCTTCTTGGAGCTAGTTTGTCTTTAGCCTGGAAGATTGATCCTTGTGAACCTTTTGTAAGAATACCTGCCAAGTATTGTGAGATTTAAACCTTCTTGGAGCATGTTGACTCCTTCAATAATGTGTTTGCACCTTCTAAATAGCTGTAACATCTCTTTGAAGATTGAGTTGCTTATCCTGCTCTCCACCATATCATAAACCAAAAATCTTCAAAGAGCATAGAGCAAGCTGAGCTTTGTTAAATTTCTTTCATTTTGAGAACATTCAATGCACATGTTTCATTAAGAAGAAGTAAGAAATCCAATGTAAAACCTAGTTAAGTGGACAGTGGTAGACTGGCAGTGGCTGGACTTGCAAAGTAAGAGATACTAGGATCGAATTCCCCAGCAAGTAAAATATTTAGTAGCAAAGGGGGAAAAAGAGAGGTTTCTAATAAACCCTGAGTGGAAAAAAAAAACCATCCTATTCTGTGAAAACAACAACACAGTTCTACAACAGGTAATGGCAACGGTCTGGCCTGGCACCAATTCAAACTAGAGAGCTTTTTCCGTTGGCATTTCTGAGTTTCTTTAATCGTGCATGTATACTGTCTTTGCATAGATGATATAGGATGATATTGTGCGCCAAAGAATTGGCAACTGAACCTCCACATTTCAATTGCACGTTTTTGAATATTTTGCTGTGGGCTAAAGTGCTTCAGCTGTATGCTTTGTCCTTATTTTCCCCCGTTCTCAGGTGTTGGGAAATCTTCACTAGTGCATCTCATTTTAAAAGGTTCTGCTATTACTCGACCAGCACAAACAGTAGGATGCACAGTTGGCATTAAAGTAAGTATATTTTCTGTGCTTTCCTGACTTGTAGGTTTTGTAATTTGGGCCTACTTACATTTTGTATTCTTTGGCATTTCAGCATATTACTTATGGAAGTGCAGGCGGTTCATCCAATAACATAAGTGATGCTGAAAGGAACTTCTTTGTTGAGCTTTGGGATGTCTCAGGACATGAACGGTACAAAGAATGCCGGTCGATTTTCTATACACAGATCAATGGTACATGACATGTCTTATCATATTGTCAACATATTACTATCTATGTCCTGCATGGCTGCATCTTTGTATGTACCACTGCTTGATTTTAGTGTTCTTTTCCTACGTGAGCGTTTGAAAGATTCAATTGTCATTTGACTCCAGAAAACTATTGACAGTAGGCATGTTTATTAACATTGATTATTTTCTAGTGCTAATGGTTCAACCTGCGTAGGCTACTTTTAGCAGATCCTGATCTGCAGATATCATTTATGTCAGAGCTTTGCTTTATGTTTACTTTGGTTCTAAATTTCTTTCCTCTTCAGTATGCCAGCTATCAGAATCTCTGATTTAGAGAAACATCTGCCCTCTTTAGTTAGTGTGCTTCTTATCAATCAATACTATAAGCATTTGAATTCACTGTTTCTGAATTTGTCCACCAGGAGTCATATTTGTTTATGACCTCTCTCAGAGGAAGTCCAAGACAAACTTGAATAAATGGGCTGTTGAAGTTGCTGAAACGGGCACCTTTTTAGCTCCACTCGGATCTGGTGGACCGGGAGGACTTCCAGTGCCTTATCTGGTAATCGCCAATAAAGTGGATATGGTTCCAAGAGATGGTACAAGAGTAAGCAGTGGGAATCTTGTTGATCTTGCTCGTCATTGGGCTGAGAAGCAGGGCCTTCTTCGATGTAGTGAAGAACTCCCACTCACAGAGAGCTTTCCTGGGACCTCCGGTCTCCTGTCGGTTAGATCTCTTATTGTTCTACTACTCCCATCTCACGTAACTTGCACTCTATTTGTGCTATGTGATGCAGTACTATGTATTTATTGATTCCAGGCTGCCAAACAAGCAAGATATGACAAAGAAGCGGTGACCAAGTTTTTTCGCATGGTTTGTTTTGACGAGTTCCATTGATTTATTTTCTCAACTCCGTGAATTTCACCTTTAATGCTGTTGAAACACACCTTTCAGTTGATCCGGAGAAGATACTTTTCAAATGAGCCTCCTGCCCTAAGCCCTTGGTCTCTTACCCCGAGAGAAGATACCATCCTTCCTGTAGAGACTCTTGGAGATGGCATCGATAGCTTCCAAAGGAAAAGGTGAGCGTGCCTAACATGAAAGAGACCACGCTAGAAAACAAAACTCAAAATAAACCGAATAAAATGACTATGAGGATATGGGAAGTATTTAATTCATCTGGAAGATAATTATGCTGCACATTGCAACAAACGTAGAGTCGTTGAGATTATCTCTATTTTTTATGCAGCCTTAGCGGTGAGGGCTTCATGTACAATGGAGTAGTCCCACTTCCAGCTCAGAGGAACCTCACGCCGCCACCGACTCTGAATCCGCAGCAGCCTGTGTCGTCCTTGGAGAGCTACAGATATCACCGATTCTCCTCCTCATCGCTTCCGGATGTGAGCAGCAGCGGAACAAGCCGAGAGGATATGAATGTGTGACATATATATGGGAGAGGTGATATGCCATTACATGCAGGATGTGGCAAGCATACGGTGCCTAGGAATTGAGTTCCTGCCGCCTGCCGGCATCTTGAGCTGCTTAATGCCTTGCTTGCAGCATTTAAATACTGGCAAGGTGAGCTTTTGTTTTGTTTCAATTGTCCTGTCATTATCTGATCACTAGGTGATTCCTTCTCTCCTTTCCTTTTTCTTTGCCCCCTCTTCCATCTGTATTCATTTTTTAGAAGGCATGTAACTGGGACGAGGACAATACATAACGTGCCAATATACTAAAGCAAATAGAAGAATTATTTCTTTTTTCCGGGAGTGACTTGTTGAAAAGCAGGCATGCTAAACCCGGAGCCTGAAGCGTTGAAGCCCATCTGGCCACTAGGGCCGGCGAGCCTCGATGCTCAAGTCCTCAGACTCTTACGCAGGCCATTCTGGTCGCTGGTCGGTGGCGACCCCATCACGCAACTTGGACCTGACCCGGGTAGGCAGCGATCTCATCACACGCCCGCAGGGAAGGGATGCACGACCGCGGTCCGCACCAGCCGTCGTCCGGCGCGGGACGGTGACACTGACACCGCGCGATGGAGCCCACCGCACCCCCAAAACGATGGACACTTGGCGCTCGCAGGCCCCGTAGGAGCGGGAGGGGCGGCGCGTATGACGTGAGAGACGTTCGCGCGCGTGTTCGCCGGCACGGCGCGGCCGCGTGCCGTGGTCGTCGCGTTCCGAGTTGTCAGTCCGCACGGCCGTGCTCGGAATGTACCAGACGGAGGGGGACGTCGATGGTCGCCGACGCGTAGACGGTAGACGAGGCTACGAGCAGCCCGCCAGATGGTACTCGGCGTACGTCGGCCCGTCGCGCCGCCCAGAACGCGAACTCCGGAAGACGACCGTGACCCGGTGGACCGTGGACGCTCCGGTTCGCAGGCTTAGAATACCGACTGGGCAACCGGTCTTACTACGTTCACGCCCGCCGCGGAGAGTCCCGTAGCAGGAAGGAAGAAGTGTCTCGAGACAATGCAAGTTCCCACGGTCTTCCGCCCTAGCTGCAGGTATATTGCTTGATTAGTTAGCACTAGCACCTAAATACCAAACCGATATCACGCTCGCCAAAGGTTTACAAAGTAATGCCTGCACTATTTGTCATCAAGTTGTATTATGATGTTTTTTTTTCTGTCGATTACAAGGATTTCTTGTGCAAGTATATCCCTAAAAAATAGGCTCTGAAATAGTAATCAAGGAATAACCTTGAATTCGAATATTTATTTTTATAGTATAGGGAAAATTAGTTGAATGTTACAACCTCGGTTGTGACCCCATACATAGAAAAAAAATGTAAAAATTCCTATCTTCGAGACCCCTGAAAGAAGACATGGCTGAAAGAGAGAAAAATTCTCCACAGATAAAAATTGACAGATATTTTTTTCCAAAGTAATATGATGTGCTTAGCAATGGTTGAAGTAATTGAATATGAGGATCAATTTGAGAAAAAAATGATCTATTTGATATTATGAACGTATGGTTTCGAAATACTGTCGATACAATGTGTATGTGTTCATCAACATTGATCATCATACCCCTTTTCCCATATGCAAATTTATAAACTGAACAGAAACATTGTCTACATATATTATAGTCCTACCTTAAAAGGAAAAACTCGACGCATATAGAACAACATATATTTCAGTATAATTAATGATCCTAATAAGGACGAGACTGTAATACTTGGGGCCCATTTTATTTTAGAATAATTCCTAAATTTTTACTCAAGTTGGACATTTTCCTACGAAATTCATGTGTCACCATTAGTTTCGGATTTAAGACTTCAAGCGGGCATGATTTTCTTTTCGCGACCGTGCCGGAGCATGTATTTCATTAGGTGTCTAAAATGCATGATTAATGATAGAATACAATTTTCTTTAATTCGAGATCCATATCCTGGTAGATCCATCAGATTTATTTACCGTTATACTCTGTCGGATTATTTGAGACTGTTTGTATATGAAAAGTAAATACAGAACGAACGTTCAAGGACCAATCTTTTACCCGCTAGAAGAGCTATAACTGGCCTCTCTCTGGTTCAGAGCTTTCATCCTTGATATAGGAAGAACACACAACTGTGCATAGTAAACGATTCATCAGCCTAACACAAGCCTTGTGTGGTTGTGGTTGTAACAATCCGTTCACCATTACTCAGACAAGCTCGAGAATACTATGAACCAATAATTCTAAGAGACTAATGTTCATCAGTAATCATCATATATGTGTTTGTTGTATTCCACTTCCAAGTGTTCCAAACACATAATCCTTTGGAAGAATTTAAGAAAAACCANAGCAGGCCACAAGTACTTCTTTGGAGGAGATTTAAAAATAAACAAGAATCGGTTCCCAAAAAAAATAAACAAGAATCAAGACCATTAATTTGATACAAATTTTGTCACAAGCTGNAGCAGGCCACAAGTACTTCTTTGGAGGAGATTTAAAAATAAACAAGAATCGGTTCCCAAAAAAAAATAAACAAGAATCAAGACCATTAATTTGATACAAATTTTGTCNACAAGCAGTAGGAAATAGGATTAGGAGCCATTGCTGCTTTCATGACACATGTAACACAATGGATTAGGTCACACGGAAACAATTATTTTCAACACTGCAATACTTTGTTAAGCACACATAGTTTATATATGTATATATATAACTAAAAAGTCACACACTTGCATACAGAATATATGTTGTAATCTCTTGATACAAGGTAATTCAAAAACCCATCACCCAATCAAGAAAAGCACGTACGTAGCTACGTACACGTAGGTAGATATCACGTAAAACCTTGGATATCTACCACTACTACACGACGTCTTACACAAACTAGAGAGTAGACACTTATATTAGCTGACATCGATCGTCTTCTTCCTCTAGCTTTTGCACCGCCAGAGATAGCATCCGTCCAACGCCGCCATCACAGTCACACTACGGACAACTCGACCGACCATAGCTCGAGCATCACATCTTTTCTTCCAATATTTTTTCTACCTTTTATTTTAGTACGCATTTAATTTTCGCAACCAAAAAAATAGTATTGGAGAGGGAAATGTTTTAGAATACCAAACACGGCGGATCGGAGGAGAGCCTTCTCCTACAGGCGGAGGAGGCCCCGGATGCCGTCGGCGGTGGCGGCCTCCACGTTGCAGGACGGCGCGGCCGGCGCCACCACCCTGGCTGTCGCCGTGGCAGGGGACGCTTTCATGACGAGGGAGAACCTGGGCAGCGGCAGGCTGCTTGGCGGCGGCGCCAGCACGTGCAGCAGGTCCTGCACGAAGTTCCTGGCCACCTCCTGCTCGAGGTCGTCCAGCGCCTCGGTCACCACCGGCGCGGGCGGCAGAGGCGTCGCCCTCTCCAGCGGCTTCTTCTTCAGCGCCCTGGGCGACTGCGGCGGCGGCCTTGCCGGCCTCCTCCTCCTGTCCCTCTGGCGCGGTGCAGGCGCTGGCGCTGCCGCTGCCGCTGAAACCTTGGCGGCGGTCACCGCGGCGCCCCTGGCCGCGCGTGGCGCCGCCGGTGGTGGAGACGGAGCTGCTGGTAGGCAGGAGAAAGTAGCGTACTTGGTGGCGGTGGGTGGGAGCGGCAGGAGCGGCGGTTGGTTGGATGGTAGGAGAGGAAGGGATGGCGACGAGTACAACGGAGGCCTCGCGTACGGAAGCGCGGGAGCGGTGGTCCAGGCGCCACCTTTGTGCAGGTAATTGTATGGCTGGTACTGGTACGTCGGGAAGGAGCTGTACGCGCCGCCCGGCGCCGCCGCCGCCGGCCGCGCGCCGCCTAGCCCCCGCCGGCTCCGGCCAAAAGGCCTCCTTGGGAACTCAAGGCTTCCAGACGATCGATCGAGGAGAACGTTTTCCATCTTTTTGGTCTAAGAGGAGAGGCTTTCTTATTTTAGGTCTCAGCGCTATTTTGCTCCAAGAAAGAGAAGTTCTCGTTGGGATTGTTGAAGGTCAAAGGAAATTCAAAGGAGAGCTGGAAGGTTAAAAGCTGAAAAGAACTTGTATTAAATTAGTTTGAGTGAAATCCGCGAGAAGAAGAGCTAGCAAGATCCTTGGGGAAGAAAAACAGCAAGGATGCTAGGATTGATCGATGGCGGATTCAGATCAAGGGAAGAAGAAAAAGAAGAAAGAACCAAAGAAAAAAAGAAGAACCGAAAAAACCGAGGAGGAAGAAGCAGCTCTATCTATTCTTGTGTGGAGATGCAATCTTCCTCTCCAGCTGCTTGTTCTAAGGTAGAGAGGGAATGGCCATGCAGCAAGACCAAGCCCACCCTCCACCTCCGGGCTACAGCTCCGGTGGCATGCGATGGCGCCCCTCTTTATAGCCAGCCCAGAGGGAGCGAGGGAGGAGGCTGAGAGATGGGTTAGGTGTCACACCGTCTAACGTTGGGGGGAGGGGAATTGTAGGAGGGGATTTGACAATTGACAACAAACTACCGTCCTCGTTTTATTCACTAGCGCTAATGGCAGGTTTGCACGTGTCAAATTATCTTCTAGGCTAAGTTAAAAAAAAACTTTTGGTGATGCTCTTGAGAGAATGTTATTTTGTTCTTTGCCAGTTGTGAGCATTGTTCCGAGAACATTATACCCTTATGTAGAGGGATACTTCACCTATACTTTATTTGTAAGTTTGTACAGCTTAATTTTAATGATGTATTGATGTACACATAGATGCTTAAATGCACGGATGCACACATCTGAACTTATAAACAATATACTCTCTTTGTCCTGTAATATAAGATATTCTAACAATTTTAAGATGAATTAAAAAAACCAACCGTTAGCATCCATAATTAAGTTGTTCCTAGAATTAAGCAGTGAGAAAGAATAGAAAAAACAACTATACAGTGACGAGACAAGAAAAAATTAGATAATTTTCTTTAATACTTATTTAGAAGTTTTAGAATGTCTTGTATTTGGGGACAAATTCTGAACCTTTAAATGACTTGTATTTGAGGATGGAGGGAGTAGATGACAAACTTAAGCTAAATTTAACTGCTCACGTTCCATAAGGGTAGTCCCAACTCAGACTCCACTCATAGAGTCTTAGTGTCAAGACTTCACTCACAAGAAACTATATTCCACAATGCAATTTTCTATCATAGCATCCTATGGT
>JAZFNS010020007.1:134695619-134710027 GCA_037127165.1 Alloteropsis angusta | reverse complement strand
TTTCTATTTCTACCTAAATTTTAGCTCCGGCCTGTTGGCCATCAACTCAAATTTGCTCAGTTTAAGTCACATGTAGTATGTGATATTGGGATGTGTGATGATCATTTAAATAAAGAGAATGAAGAAGAAGAAGTGGGCTTCGGTGGGCCACATCTGGGCTTAGTCGCCATTACACGGAATGAACGAGAGGCCAGGGTGACGGGCAAAATCTTTTTTTTTGAAAATTGATGTTGCTTTTGCATCCGAAAATCCAACAATAACTTTTCGAAAATGTATTTTGTTTTATGGGTTGAGAAAAATTGCGAAAAACTGGGCTTTTCATATAAACTCAACTTTTCTAAATTTCTATCTTTCCAAGTTGTACGAGTTCTCAAATAAACAGACCCTAGTGAGAGAAAAAACGAGGATGCGATAAATTGAGTGATCCACAAGGACCAGAACGCAAAAGCAACACAAAGATATTTCCTCCGACTCCAAAGTAGTCGCCAACCCCTAATCTCCCCGGCCCGCGAGGGGTTTAAGGGCCGAAAAAGGGCAGCGCAGCCACGAGCAGTAGAAATGGCCGCTCGTTGGTAGGGTTTTGGCCCCTCAGCTCATCTCCGCCGTCTTCCACCCTGCACCCGCCGCACACCATTCCCGCGGCGCTAATTCTCCGAGCGGCCTGCCGTTTCCACTCCGCCTCCACCCCCGCTCGCCGCCGCCCATGGTGTCCGCCTGCTGAAACAACCCCGCCGCCACCGCCGCCATGCCTCCCGCNCCAGGTACGTGAGTGCGCGCTTCGCTGATCCAGCGGCTGAGCTCTCCGCGATTGGGCCGGTTTCTGTGCGAATCCGGGTTCGATTCGAGGATTAGACCCGCAGAGATGTGCTGGGGCGTGATCAGCGAGGGGATGGATTGGGGGGATGTGGTGCGAGGACTGAAGTGTTTAGTTTTTGGTTTAATTGGCTGGTTCGCAAGCTCTTNGTCTGTGATTATGTTGCGAGGTCTGAGCGCGTGGGTTGTAGGGATCACGGTTTTGCCCGGTAGAGAGGCGTTGCTTCCCCGCTTTGCTGCCTTATTCTTTCTCATTGCAATTTGAGGGCGTGTTTTCTGCCCGAATTGTTCAGTTCGCTTGTACAATATAGAGCAATTAGTGCGATTTTGTTTTGAGCTAGCTCCCATCGTGGGGGTAGCCTCATTTGGTTGTATACTTTCTGCTGGAAATGGGTGGGAATCAGTAGAAGTAATTGACACATACAGTTTTGGGATGTATAATGCTATATCTGTCAGTGGGCATGTGATTTTGCTCGATCCACTCATTTACCAAAAGACATCTGACATATAGCCATAGATTTGTCGGCAGTGTTTATATTATAGCATTAGCAGTTGTAGTACTTGCTGATAGTTGCGACCAGTTTGTATTGGTAGCGTTCTAAACATTCAAGTTCTTAACATGAGTTACAGAGTTATTAATCGCTGGAGTTGGGGTTCTGGGTAGTTGCGCTATTCCTATAGCTTATCTTGTCGAGTTCTAATTACGGCTTTGTTCAGATGGTGACCAATGGCCTTGGGGCAAAAAGGGAGAATTCAGGGACAAAAAAATCCCCCCAGCAAATCCAGATGCTGGAGAAATTTTACTCTGGTAATTGTATGCTAATGTTTGGAAGTCTTTTCCATCGACTGTGACGTACATTTCATTGTTGCTGATATATCTTTTTATCCAGATGTACAGTATCCAAAGCCAGTGGAAATGGGGCAGTATGCAGCCTGTGTTGGTTTGACTTACAATCAAGTCCGTATATGGTTCAAAGAGCGGAGGAGGAAAGAGAGGAGGGAGATGGAAACCATCGGGTCTCACATGGAAAGGCAGCTTAGTGCACGATCAAGTGGACCTAGATCCAGCAGCAGTTTGTCCTCTTGTAACCAAACTACCATGTATGGTATTTCGTGTTCACGGCTCGAGTTTGACAGTAGTACCAGCACTGTAGGAGAGGAAAGTACAGTTCAATCACAAGTTCTGTTCCCCAAGGATTATATCCTGAGGAAAATCTTCCGCAAAGATGGCCCACCTCTTGGGAGTGAATTTGATCTGGTCCCCCAAAGTGAACGTGTTCGTATCAGAGGTATGCTAGTAGCAAGTGTATGCTTGTATTAGATAAATCATAGATTGCTTCCACCAATGGGTGGATGTAGCCAGTTCTTTTAACAGTTATGGTCCTTTCTTATTCTGCTCGGGATAGCCAATATATTTTAATTTATGTGATTATGTCCACCTCAATAATTGTACTGTTCACTTTGAGTTGTTATTGCTGGTGACCTGTTGACTCTCTACACTTCTGTTAAGTCACTCATTTACTCATTCTGCTATTGTGTCTGAAGTTCAGTCCTGTTCACCTGTGCTTGATTTTGTTTCAGTGCTGCAAAGTTTCAATTGCTCCTTTCCTGGTGCAGAACTTTTACTGGACTATTAGGTTAACAATTAAAACAAAAATGATCTGATCTGCAAGTTAGTTACTCCTGCTTTGCAGTTAATGTTTCCTAGCTGATAAAATCTGCCCCTCTTTAGCGTATAAGTTTATCTCTCTTGTAGATGCACTTAATAACCTAGTGGTGCTGTGTGCAACTGATATAAATGCTCCTTTTGTTACATATATTTACAGATACTACATGCCATCACTCCCCTCAGAACCAGAGAGCTGTGAAGAAGAGAAAGGTATGATAAGTCGAAACAATTAGGCTATTTACCCACTTTCATTACATTTACATGTTATTTATTCCAAATGGAGTTACCAATCTATTTATTATGTGGATCTGTTCCTGTTAAGTCAGATGTCTTTTGTAAACATCAGTGAATTATTAACTTCACCTTTTTACAGTCAAATGTAAGATTACACTCTACTGCACCCTTTCTTAAGATCCTTATTTTCCTTTACTTCAACTGTTTAATTGTCCTTATATTTGGTGTTAGCGGAAAATTTGTGCCATCACTGTTTCATATCTTATCAATTTAGCCCATTATTGTTTCTCTGTGAAGTTCCTTATTGTCTCTCTAAACTAAAAATCTCAGTTATTTTTTACTTTCCATGTTGGTCTTTCTAACATGGCACCATTTGTGTACCTAAATTGTTGATCAGCAGATCATGGAGTCTGCGAGCCCAAGGTCTGATGTGCCATATGAGGATACTGTTCCTCTGAGGAAACATGGAAGGGGCAAAGGTCTGATGACAGTGTGGCATGCAATGTATTCCCATAGTGTGGAATGTCAAAACGGCCCAACTTTCATTGATGAAAGTGGTTGTTTGAGGTCCCTGAGACCGTTCGATGATTGTGATGGGTTAGAAGATAATGGAAAGACTACTCAAGTAAAGCTTATTTGATATGATTCAATGAAGGCTGCTATTTCAAATTACCATGTTTGTTGTTATTATGGAATTAGCCAATCACAGATCTTCTCTGCTTCCTCTCTATATGCAGAATCAAGGTCTGCCACAGAAGAAGGTAAACAAAAGGAGTAGACCTCCATCGAGCAAGAGAAAGGTATTTTTTTATTGCTTGGCATGAGATGTAGAAAAAAGAAGCTTCTGCAGTAGCACTACCTCAACTACTAACTTGGGTCATTGGGAAGAAAAGCAAAACTGTCCAGTTTTGGCAGTTGTCGTTCTGATTCAGAATAGTGGATTATTAATTTATTTTGCGTTGAACAATAATGATGATTTTAACCCATAGGTGCCATGTAAGAGAGTAACTGGTCCAAAGGAGCATCCTCTGATGGATTGCCATCTTTCAGTTGATAAATCAGAATCTTCAGACCTACTGACTGAGACTTTAGTTGACGATGAGGAGCTCGAGCTCAGTGAATTACAAGCAGGTCCGAATCCATTAAGATGTTCAGCTCATCTTTCTTCAAGTGGGAGGCACGGCTGCCCCCTCTGCAAAGGTCTGTAGTGCCACCTCATATCTCGGCGTACTCACATTATGTAGATAACTATTATTTACGCAGGTAACACCTTTATTGTGCAGATTTACTTGCGAAGTTTCCTCCGCAGAGTGTCAAGATGAAGCAGCCATTCTCAGCAAAACCTTGGGACTCATCACCTGAAATGGTGAAAAAGCTTTTTCAGGTAATATGAAATGCTACTATTTTCTTTACTATCTTTGCATCATCATCGTTATCTTGATGGACCTGATCAGGTGCTCTTGCATTTAAACAGTTAATATGCTCATGTCCATCCTAAGTTTCTCTTGTGAATTAGTAAGCAGTACATTTTGATGGATGTATGTACATTATGCTGGTTCAGCTTCAAGAAGCCAAGCTGAGCTAGAACATCTTGCAATTGCTGTTAGATGTTAATCCAGTAAACTAGAGCATACTTACTCTTTTTACCCATTGAATTTTTTCATTATTGTTGTAGTTTCATTTTGTTTGCTTTGGAAAGTAATACATGGGCATATAATTAGGAATGTGAATGGCCTGTTTTAGGAAAAAAATATTATTAATCATTGCTTTGTTGAAAGCAAAATGGATCAGAAAGAATTGGGTTCTCTGTTTATTGTTCGTACAAATTTCATCAGTAAAGCGTGCCTACAATCCCAATCAACCTCTTCCTATTTCACCTTTACTTGCTTGGCTTAACAGCTCCTTTCTGCCTGCATTTACTGTGTGCACATTATCTTGATGCTCCAGCGGCACTAGAACTTTCTGAGTATAATCTTTTAATAGTTTTGAAAGGAAAATAACTCCCCAAGCAAGAATAATACCGCTTCTATCTAGGTTTAGATAGGTCAAGGCACTCGACCTACCTGATTTTACTGGATTTCAAGAAATAAAGGACAGAAAGAATTAGCTGAAAGACACGATTGTTTTCCATGGAATACTCCATTAATATAGCTCCAGCATAAGAGGCTGTAAAACCCTCATGTGATACTCTAGGTTTAATCTTTTCTCCGAATTGATGGACTCTAAATCTTCACAAGACTCTTAGGTATCCAACAAACTTCCCCAATGGAAGCTCTTAATAGGTTAACTCCAAAGCCAACTTAGCCGTCACTTAACTAAACAACCTAAACAACTAGGAATGATGCACTTGATAAGGCTATGATGAAGACATCTCTCTCATCCAAATCAAATTTTAGTCAGCAACTTCTATGAGAATTCCTTTGCAGGTAGTAAGAAGCTATCAGTAGTCTTCAGCTAATGCCTCTTGTTATAACTTATTAACTTTCCATGAAATAAAGTCAATTGTTTGCTGTGGTGATATGCATGGCAGCATGGGCCCATGCAATTGGAGTCTGCATACGACTTGAATCTTGTGTTTAAGACTATCTGCAGGCATTTGTGCTGTTGAAAGTGTATGGGTATGTTGCCTAGTTATAAATTACAGCTTCTGGAGGAAGTGCTTGTCCAAAATACTTCTCGTGTAGGGCTGTCAATGAGCCGAGCTCGAGCGAGCCTGCCGTCTCAAGCTCGAGCTTGAAAGCAACTCGAGCCGAGCCTGAGATCCATCCGAGCTTACAATGAAGCTCGAGCTCGGCTCGTACAAGGCTTGCGAAGGCTCGAGCTCGGCTTGACTAAGCTCGGCAGGGAAAATTTGAACACAAACTAAGAAGCTACATATAACAGAAACCAAAGAAACGGTGATTGGAAGCGTAAAACACAAGAGAAAACACAAGGATTGAAGATCGGAACTACAGAAACAAGCCAATACAGAGGGTTGCTGTCACAAGCGCTGCTGCACACGCAAACACATACGTACCGCTCATTTTCTTTGTCACTGTAGTGGCCTTGGGAATAGAGACTGCGCAGTCTTGTTTGTGCTAAGAACTTGCCGCTGGACAGGCAGCAACGCAGCAGTGGCCAGCGGGTGCCCTTGGTGGTGGCTGTCGCGTGCAACACCGGGGAAGCAGTGAAATTAAAGCTTGTCAAATAGCTCTAGCTCGGCTCGCCATAGCTCACGAGCTTGACAACAGGCTCGAGCTCAGCTCGTTTTCCAGTCGAACCGATCTCGAATCAAGCTGTTAGCAAGCCGAGTTTGAGTAGCTCACGAGCCTCGAGCTTTTTTGACAGCCCTATTCTCGCGTCCTTTCTCCCTCGACTCACCCCTCCGCGCGTGCTGCTCTCAATCCCCTCCGGCTGCCCTTGAGGTCCCCTCTGGCGGAGCATCACTCCTCTGCGGGTACCCATCAGCACGATCTCCACGCGCTCCTGCAGGACGAGCCGGTCACTGTTTTCTTTTACTATCTGGCGCAGCCTGAGATCCAGCCGTGGCTTTCCTTTCTTGATTTGAGTGGGAGAAGGGATCCTTTGGTCTTGGGAAAGCTGGAGGTTAAGATTTTTCTTGGGTGGAAATGATTGCGTGTGCTCTTCGAGTATTTGGTTCTGATGGTTGACTGGTTGTTCGTTGGATGAGATTGCGGGCGCATCGTCTCAGGCTCCGGCGATCTGGGTTGTTCTGCCGTGTTACGTGCAGCGGCGAAAGCGTAGGCTCGGTGGCCGCGTCCGTGGCGCAATTTTCAGCTAGCCTGAGTTCTGTGCTGCAGCCAAGTCAACATGGGTCCCCGTCCTGCGTGGTCCTTGTCCAGCGTCTCCGGCCAGATTGGCCCGCCGACGAGCGGGAGGACATTCCTTTTGTGATGTATATGTCATTTGGGTTCGACAGAGGAAAAGCCCTGGGGAAGCTGAGTGCCAAACACCCTGCTTTTTATCTGATGCGCTTCTCCAATAATCTGCTTCCATGGCAGCAAAGGAAAAAGCTATTTTCAAATAATTTTAAGTCGTGCCAAACTGACCATGTCCTGTCTGCAAGTTTGGATTACTTAAAATCTTACTTAGAAGAAAGCAATTAACCCAAAAATTGCCCAAGGACGCTCACAGTGGTTACATTATGTGTGGCCCTTATGCAGTCATATTACCTTTTATCTTAGTTTCATTTTCTGATTATCGGTACACATTGATATTCTTGACAGGTTGTCCGATTTGTATATGCTCATTTTGGTAGTATTGATGTTCACCCCTTCACATTTGATGAGTTTGCGCAAGCATTCCATGACAAGGTACAAAATTTTAATCGATTTTCTCTAGAATTTAGCATGATCTCTTGTATTACTTTCCCATAACTATAATGTAATTTTCAGGACTCTTTGCTGTTGGGGGAAGTACATATTGGTCTTCTGAAGCTGCTGCTGTCAAATGCTGAAATGGGCACTGGTGATGTATTTGCTCCACGATCTTCTAAAGACTGCAGATTTCTTAGTTTCCTGAACTTTGTAAGTTTCCTAAAGTGTCTATTTACACTTCATCCAACAATTGAGTAATCATTTCCCTGAAGAGGCCATAAGGACAGGGTCTAATAGATTATATCTGCAGGCTTTTGGAGGATTTTAACATTATCCAGTAGTGTTAAGTTTTTTTTGGGCATCTGAAGGAAGCACTGCATAACACCATTATTTTGATATTATCAGTTTTACTCTCCTTGGATCTGGTGAAACTATACTAGATTCAGTGGAATGATGTATACTAGTTTTCTTTTATGCAGTATCAGTTTCATATAACATTATGGAGCAAGATTTCTTTTTAAGTTTAAGTCTGGTATATGTTCATCTGAAAGAACGCCAGACCTGTGATTGACTTTTGGGACTTGTTTTCATATTCTATAAATTTCTTTCTTTAGGTAGCTAGGCTATTTATTTTGAGATCACCTGAGATGGTTCTTTGTTCAGATAAAAGATAACACAGAAAATTGCAAAAAAAAAAATCATTTTATGGGCCTGCAAAGCTCAAAGCTGGCGAAAAAAGAGTGTTTTTACTTGGAATTAGTTTGGTGTCTCGGAGTTGTCATATTCAAAGAGCATCAGCATATTGAAATAATAGAATAGTTCAAAAACACTATGTAATCGAAATTGCAATCTTGTAAAATATGCGTTGCCCTTGAACAATGCTTTTTTTTTCTTCTGAGGATGGTTTCTTCCAGGTTAGGGAACAAGAATTCGATGTTAATTTCTGGATCAGGTCACTGAATTCTCTTACTTGGGTTGAAATACTACGACAAGTCCTTGTTGCTTCAGGCTTTGGGTCAAAACAGCATATGTTGAATCGGGATTTCTTTAACAAGGTATTATGTGTACCTCAACAGTGTATTTTTTTAATCAATTTATGTTTTTAACTGTCGATTTTGGTTTGCCACTCCACTACTGATTGAAGTATGATAAGAATTAAAACTCTTTTGTCTTTTTCCAGGAGAAAAATCAAATGGTTAAATATGGTTTGCGCCCCCGCACACTAAAAGGTGAATTGTTTGCACTATTGTCTAAGGCAGGAAGTGCTGGGCTAAAGGTTTCAATACTAGCCAAATCATCTGAGGTATTTATCTTGTTGAGTTTGGAAATAAGTCATTGATATTGATAACTAGTAATGTTTTCTCTTTATATGTGACTGAGTTTGTTTACAACATTTCCTTTCAGATTGTTGATCTTAATGTCTCGGGCACATTAGAACTAGAGCAGTTGATATGCTTAACTCTCTCTAGTGACATCACGTTATTTGAGAAGATTGCACCTTTGGCATATCGTCTCCGTGTTGATCCCCAAATTAAAGGGAAGGAAGATGCTAGATCAGATAGTGAGGATTCTGGAAGCGTTGATGATGAGGAGGATGCTAGCAGTAGTGACGATGAATCTAATGGTGCAAAAAAATTGAACTTGCGTGAGCATGATACTAGTATTGCTCGAAGGAAGAAGCAGAAAAATGCACATGGAAGTCCAAATAAATGTAGTGAAATTGATGAAAGTTATCCGGGTGAACGTTGGCTTCTGGGATTGATGGAAGGCGAGTATTCCGATCTAAGCATTGACGAGAAGTTGGACTGTTTGGTTGCCTTAATAGATATCGTTTCTGGTGCTGGTTCTGTCCCGAGACTTGAGGTAATATTCGATAGCTGTTCCAGCACTTCTCAGCTTGCCGTCTTTGTTCTTCAATAAATTATTTTAGCTTTGCTTCCAAATTTACTCTATATTTAACTTTTCCAGTGGGCCAATGTTAAGTTATAACCTCTCACCTGTTACAGTAAGTTTCAGATCAAACACTAAAGGATTAACTCTAGGCTAATGCAGTTGCATATACTAACTGTATCTTAGTGAATTCTTCTTGCATATCATACACATCTTTGCACTCTAGAATCCTTGTAATTGAAACTGCTCTGTTAATGCCTCTTTAACTCTGAAGTAAATATAACATATGATACTCATTGCCTTTGGATTTGGTTCTGTGTAACTATTAATCTGTTTTAACTCAACTCTAGTGTTTATTTATGTGTTAAGTTGATCACTGCTTTCTGGAAATGTCTTCTTCCTTGCTTGTATTCCCATAGAATAATTGGATACGCTTATGCCGTTATTTTTCACTTATAGGAACCACAAAGAGCCTTGCATAACATGCCAAGAGTGCAGCCACACCAATCAGGTGGGAAAATAAAGAAATCAACAAAAAATCTTTATCGATGTAGTGATGAGTCCTTTAATGGACCTGGAAAGTCGTACAGTTTGGAGTGTTCTCAGCAAGGTCGCTCAGCAAGACTACGAAATCAGGATTACGTCATTGACTCTGGAAGGAATGATCTGTCTGGAGTTGCACATGAACCACAAGTTGTTCTCTTAGGTTCAGACCGCAGGTATAATAGTTATTGGCTCTTCCTTGGCCCTTGTAGGTCAGACGATCCTGGGCATCGTAGGGTCTACTTCGAGTCCTCAGAGGATGGTCACTGGGAGGTGGTTGATTCACCACAGGTTGCCCGCCTACTAACTCTGCTCCAGTTGATCCTCTTACATTTGTTTATTATGTTTTGTAGACAAATTTACCTTGCCATTTATTTTGCTGAATGCAGGAATTACTTTCCTTGCTCTCTGTCCTAGATAGCAGGGGCACTAGGGAGGCCCATCTCCTTGCATCTATGGAAAAGAGACAAGCCTGCCTTTTCGAAGCCATGAAAAAACATGTGGAAGGAGGGAATGCAGTTGGGCTTCCAGCCTCATCTGATCCATTTCGCTCTGGAACAAGTACTGGAGATGGAGGTTCACCCAAGACGAGTAGTGTATCTGGAACTTCACCTGTATCAGATGTTGAGAATGCTTCTGTTCCTACAGATCTTGAAGATAATAACTTGGATCCATCATCTGCAATAGTAATTGAAAGTGGGAGGAGAGGCGATGAAAGAATATCGATGTGGGATAGGTTGCAAGCATTTGATAAGTGGATCTGGACTTCTTTCTATTCTGTCCTTACTGCTGTAAAATGTGGCAAGAAGTCATTCAAGGAGTCACTAGTTCGCTGTGAAAGTTGTCATGATCTATATTGGAGAGATGAGAAACATTGCAGAATATGTCATTCAACTTTCGAGGTTGGTTTTGATCTCGAAGAAAGATATGCTGTACATGTGGTAACATGCAGGGAGCCTGAGGATGCACAAGAGGTGCCCAATCATAAAGTTCTGCCTTCGCAGCTACAGGCACTTAAAGCAGCCATTCACGCAATTGAGGTGAGTGTTTCAAAACATGCAACTGGTATGCAGTTTGATCATCTGGATCAACCTGACCAATATGCAGTGTCTGCTGGAGGGGGAAGTGTAGCATAGACTTATGACATGTTCATACAAATGTCTTAAGAAACACGTGTTTCATAACACGTTTAATTCTGTCTCTTGTAGGCATCAATGCCTGAGGTAGCTTTTACTGGTTCGTGGATGAAGTCTGCTCACAGGCTCTGGGTTAAGCGGCTGCGACGAACATCATCGTTGCCAGAGCTTTTGCAGGTGAGCAAAAGATTTCTAATCTTTTAATTTTATATGATAAATATCTGAACATTTGCATTTTTAAGCAAGTATATTTGGTTTCTAATGCCTTTTCTTTTACAATGCTGATGTCCGGTGCAGGTTCTTGTTGATTTCGTCAGGGCAATGGATGAGGATTGGTTGTACAAAAGTTCATCGTCTGTAAGTTTTAGCTCGTATCTGGATGACATCATTATCTACTTTCAGACGATGCCACAAACAACATCGTCAGTCGCACTTTGGGTTGCCAAATTGGATGCCCTCGTCGCACCTCATTTGGATAAAACTGATGCCTCCAGGGCATTGGCCGTCAAAGAACCAACACTGACAAGTACGTTCTTGTTCACAGTCACATTGCTAATCCTCTTGAAGTCTGGATATGTTGTATGCCCACAGTCATCTGATTCTAAGTTAATGCATTTGGTAATTTCTTGCAACGTTGTCTTTGGAAAATAACAATTTAGAAATACGGTTTGATCCAGAACCTGCTTTTACAATTTTCTTTTCTTAATGTTCCATCAATCACAATTAGAGCTCAAGTAGCTTCACAATTGATATTCATGCAGCTTGAAAAATACTTGTGACTCGTACATGTCTTCCTGAACCTGGAGTAGGCTTGATATAATGTTCTTTCATGGTGTTATTAGTACTGATGTTTATGGATGAGGAATTTGATTATAGGATCGTGCCTTTTCTTAAATTTTGAGGTTGTGATTGGCCGTGCCTTTTTACTTGCTGAGTTATTTCATCAATTTATATTTCCTTTGCTCTCATATTTCATCAATTTACATTGTCAATTCTGTGATACAGGACCACAGGCATGTTCAAGGTAGCTAGGAAGATGGTCTCTTTTGCATGATACTCCAGCAAGCACCCTGCTGACTTCTTTTTTGGTATCATTTGCAAGTTATTGCTTGATGTTCAAGCTTTTCCTCAAGTCAAACAGAACATGACGATTGTGTTGAGCTTGAGAACTAGATCTTGCACCTCTGCTGTACCTCCCTGCGGAGCATTGTGCATCTATGTACAATAGTAGATGGTAGGAAAGTTTTTGTTAATAATCATTGCTTCAGATATGTGAAAGTTTTTGGCTTTCCTTGTAGCGATGGGCGGCGAAATGCACAACTGAGATATAGGACATTTCTGAAACAGTTATATGTAGGTGGTTGTTGGACTTGGCTAGCTGTGCCCCCTTCTTTTTAATGAAATAAGGGGGCTTATACATTTTTTTCCATAGTTCAGTACTCTGTGTAGCTTGTTTGCCTGATTTGGTGTAAGGCAAGTTAGGTTGGTTCCCATCGGTTTACTTGCAGTGTACAGTGGCCCTTTCATGACCACCGTTTTTTTGTACTTGTAAAACTACGCCCTCAAAGTACACTGTTTCAACATCAGTCTTGTGTTCTTTCAAATGTTGAGTTTACGATATGGTGCTCAGGAACAAGGGTTCTGGAGCTCAATGTATAAGACCTGGATATCCGCTGTCCAATTTATGGGTATGTCGAGTTTTATTCTGTAGTAATATATTGCTACAGCAGGATCTTCTGTATTTGCTAAAGGCGTTATGGTGGATAATGATTTCCGTATTCTGGGAGTAAGAGTATATAAGGATGCCTGTATATTGGGAAAGCTGACCTTGCGCAATGTAATCGTACGAGTCGGTGCAATATGCTGAGAAGGTGATCGGGTTCCTTCGCTTGTGCTGGCCTTGTGCCTATTTACATCAAGAGTTTGGCCTGGCGCCTACTTCCATCTGGATTTTGGCCTTGCGCCTAAGTGGTGTGCCCTTACCTCCATCTGAACCATATGTCGTATGCAAGTATGCAACGTTGATTCATTGAACCAGTATTGCAACATTGAGATGAAAAATAGCCTTGTTAATCACTGTACCAATTAGACATCATCAAAGTCTCTTTTTTGCATTTTCACCTGTCTTAACAAAATGGCAAGTTCCGTGTTTTTTGTGTGGGAAGAATTGGGTGAAATACTAGAATTTTTGATCTTTTGCTTTGTTATAGCACTTGTCAAAGGTTAGACACCCAAGGAATGGACGAGACCTGTTTATACTTTGTGATGAACTGCAGTATTGGCTTTGTTGCACATCTCTTGAAGGAATATCGATGATAACATAATAAAGGACGAATGCTGACGAGTGACCGCGAAACTGTTCCACTAAACGCAGTTACACTGTAGTAGTACTCCGTACATAGCTAGCTATTATGGGTATGGTGTTCAGCGCTCAATTAATGCCATACAAAAAATTTGCATCTGAAGCTCTAGTGAAGGCCTGTCCTTGCCAGCCCAATTTTTGAACCAGGCTAAAAAAGAGAACAGATTTCAGCAGTCATGTGGACTAAAATGATTCTGGCAATTCAGTTAACTGACACTTCTAATTGGTTTCATTATCTACATGAACTTTCAAGACAGCAATCAGTGTGCAAGTCAGCAATCAACAGCACGATTTAACATTACACTGGACACTGGATCACTCAGCAAGTCAGCAATCAACCAATCAACACCCCTTATTCCCTTAAGACCGACTGGTCTAATTAGAAACCAGGATGGCAGAGCAGAACAATTAAACATCGAAGTGGACAACGGAGGATGGGGATGGACGACGGGTCAGCTACAGGCAGGTGGCAGCGGAGGAGGGTTTACGAGGTGGAGCACTTGGAGCTCAGGAGCGCGCGGATGTTGGCCTCGTCCATGGCGCGGACGTGTTGCTCGACCCAACTCCCCAGCACAAGGTCCAGCTCCAGGAACCCGCGCTGCTTGCTCCGGTACACGAGCCTGCACGCGCGCCAAGACGTCACGATGGAAGAAATGAGAACCCCAGACGATGGAAGTCGGCGCGCGCAGTGCGCCCCTATTGACGAGGCAGCGGCGTCTCGTCGGAGAATTCCGCGACGGTGGTTCTAAAGGCAGCTAGGAGGCNGGCTGGCGGAGGAGGCAGGCAGCGGGGGAAAGGGGATGTGAGTGCAATGCGGAGGAGCGCGGCCTCCATTGCTGGCCGGTGGCCGCCGCCGCCGGGAGCGAGGCTGGCTTGTGGGGCCGTGTTGCTTTGCCAGGCCAGGTCGCGCGCGTGGCGGGAGCTGGGAAGTGATGCATGGTGTNCTAAAAATGATGATTGACCAATTATTTGGGTGCGAGAGAAAAATGAGTTCCGCAGAATCAATATACTCACATCTTCGTAGAAGCCACAGCAGGTTTGATCCATCATAAATAATGATGGTTAGCGGCTAAAATTAGCATCTAGGATCCAAACAGTCTTGCTAATTGTGAGTACTTCACCCCTTCTAATAATTAATCGCTAGTTGGTGTGTGTTAATTGATGCTAGTAGTACAAAATTAAACTACTACCAGGTGAACCCAAACACCATCTTTCTAATAATTAGCAATTATTAGCTCTTAGATAGTTAACTATTAGTTTTAAAGATCCAAAAAGATCTTCAATCTAGTTCCTCTTACAAAATGATTTGAAAATGATAGCTTCGCCTTTTGTAATAAATATTTTTTGAGCTTTTTCGAGTTGTTCAAGGGTCCCTCTACACAATTCTTCTGAATTTCGAATAGTACTTAAGATCCTCTGTTTTCGATTATCTAATAAATCTTTTA
>JAZFNS010020007.1:133040602-133051005 GCA_037127165.1 Alloteropsis angusta | reverse complement strand
GAGGGTAGTTCTTTTCTGCTTGCTCGCTTTGGTTTTGAGCAGATATTGGTTGCTTTTCCTCATTTTGGCTCATGGAGCCCGTTGCTTTCTCGCTTNTAAGCTTGATATCTTCGTACCATGCATGGCAATAAACATCTTTTTTGAAAGGTCCATTTTTTTTTTACTGCTGTGAACATACNGCAAACCCAATAGAACAGTTGAGGGTTTGATCGTTTCTGTGCTTCTAGATAAGAACTCTGGAAGACAGAAAGGAGGATCTTGCTGTTTTGTGGCGGAGCAACGTACCTGTTGGACAGGTGCCAAACTCACCCTTGCAGAATCATGCAACTATTGCAATTTGAGGAACTAGTACACATTCAGTAGCAGTGACTTTCAGAAAAAGTAACAGAAAGGGTGCAACATAAATAGTAAGGATGTTTCCTCTGTATCTTTCCTAGAAAAGCCACCCAAAGAAACATAAAATGGCCTTTGATGCTGATGCTGTCCCGTTCAAACAGAACCATGATGCTTAAACTGAAGACTTTGAACAGAAACTTTGCATCTACAACCCTATCCTAAAACTGGTGATTGAAATCGATGTCCTTGTAATTTTAGTCTTTAGTGGTAAAATGAAGATGTGATATTTTGGAGACACTGCTCTGTTGTGGGCTTGTGGCTCCAATGGGCTCTGACATCACAAAAAAGGTGATTTAACTTCCCTTACCATATGATCTTCATCTTCAAGGCACGAGTACATCTCCAGAGTGAACGATAAATCTGCAATCCTCAGCAAGAATAGTCACAATGTGTCTTATCTTTTTCAAACTTTCTAGTCATGCTGTACATTGACTCCCCAGTCTAACCTCACTGTAATTCTAGAGTGATGTAGTTTGTGGAATAATGTATAGTTCAGGTGCATCTGAGCTCCCCAGTAGATTAAATATTGTTTATTTTCTGTTCTTCTGTCCACAAATAGACTTTATACATACATTGCTGGCATGCTACCATAGGATTTTAGGAACTGAAGTACCATTTCTTTGCTACTTCAATGTGTTTGAACTTTGAACAAGGTTTATAGATGTTGAATTATTTCCCTTTACTTTGTAAGGCTTGATACCACTTGGAAACTACTCCAATACCTAATCAATACCATTTAACTTTGGAAGTTTGGATCTTTTTACAGTGCCCCCCTCCTTGTACCATCAATACAAATCTGTGGGTAGGCCCATGTCTTAACAACCTCTGAGCACAGGGAGTGTCCTGATGTAGTGATGTGTAACTAAGATCCTATTTTGGACTTGTATTCTTCTTCAGAAGGTTATTAAAAGAGTTGTTTAAGAAATCCACAGTTCGGTGACAGTGGATGGTGATCATGGAAGGGACCGTAAACAGAATAGCTAGTGAGTCTAAACCAGGCAAAGAGCAGGACTCTTTGACAGAACTGCCTAGAGCTACAGAGACTTTAGTCGCACATGATCATGAAGTAGAAAAATTAATTGGACTTGAAGATGACACGGAATTAACACCTTGTGAAGGAATGGAATTTGAGTCTGAAGATGCTGCAAAGGATTTCTATAGCACATATGCAAGAAATGCTGGTTTTCGGATCCGGATCAGCAGGTATACTCGCTCCAGACGTGACAATTCAATTATTTCCCGTCGTATTGTGTGTTCAAAAGAGGGATTTCATGAAACCCGTGTTTGTGATGGCCTCCATTCTGACGAAAAACAGCAAGAACGGGCAGGTACTAGAGTTGGTTGCAAGGCCATGATAATGGTCAAAAAGTTTGGTCCTGGCAAATGGATGGTTACCAAATTTGTAAAGAACCATAATCATGGACCTGTCCCACCAAGAAAACTTGATTCTAGGCCAGCAAACCAGGACTGCATTGCAATGGAGATGCCACATAATGTTGAGGTGGACCCTGTTGAGGAACCATTTGAGGGTATGGAATTTGAATCGGAAGAAGCTGCAAAAGTGTTCTATGNTAAACTATGCTAGACTAAATGGTTTCCGTGCACGTATTAGCAGATACTGCCGTTCAAGGCGTGATAACTCAATAATTTCTCGCCAGATTGTGTGTTCCAAGGAAGGTTTCCGTGAAGTTCGGACCAAGAAAGTGATGGCAGATGAAGGGAAAACAAAGCGTCCAAGAATGATAACTAGAGTTGGTTGCAAAGCTATGATTGTAGTGAAAAAGATGAACTGTGGAAAGTGGATGGTTTCTAAATTTGAGAAGGAGCATAACCATTCACTGTCATATTCTAAAATGGTCCCTAGTACTTCAAACGNTTACTTCTGGAGAATTTGCTGATCTCGCTGCAAAGAGTGAAGATCCTAATGATGTAAAAAATGAAAGATACAGTGTAGGAACCCAATGTAATCCTGCAGATTCCCTCACTGTCCTTTATAACAATTTATGTCAGGAGGCCATAAAATTTGCAAAAGAAGGGTCAGTCACAGAAGAAATTTACAATGTGGCAGTTTCTGCTTTGAAGGAGGCTGCAGAAAAGGTTGCTGAAGTTAAAAGGAATAATCCAACATTGCCACCTCGGGATTTTATTAGTGAAAACAAACATGATGTCTTGCAGGTTAAAACTATGAGTGCTTTGCAATCTTCAAATCATGTTGAACTGAAAACAACATCACCCAGGTCCAGGCCACTTCAAGAGACTGCCTCCAATCTTNTTGCTGGTACCGACCAACTTTTTGACTGATTCAAGGTTATATAATTGTGTCAACAATGTTCCTCTATCAAGTGATTTCCCCACAAATGGTAAATATGCTATGGTAATGATCAATTAATCTATTGCCTTTCTACAACTATTGTTTTCTTTATGACTATTGCCTCTTATTATCAACAGGGAGACAAGGTAGGCATGNCAGCAGAAGGTTCTTTTACGCATTTTGAGAACATAATGGAGACCTCTTCACAAAAATCTCAGGTATCTTGCTACTTGCTTACTTGACTTGGTGATTTTTAATGCATGCAGCAGCTTTGGATACTTCATTTTGGACCAGAAGATTCTTATTTATAGTTCTAACTGCAGAAAAATAGTTATATTCAAGCAATCCATGCAAAGGGTGAAGGTATCCTTGGACCTCATGAAGAAACCATGGTTGCTATTCCTGCGATACCTCTTGCTCTGTGCATGCCTGTGACGCAGAACTTAACTGGATCTTCTGCAGGTAGCTCTAATAAACTAAACCTCCCAGATAGAACCATTTCAATAGCTCAATTCCTTCTGTGTTGTCGTATGAGTTCCAAATCTTCCAAATGATGCATCTGTTGATTGCTTCCATGGTCTTCTGTTGCTAATAAAATGGACATATACCATGGAAGGTTTTGAATGGTTTTTTATATATACCAATGATTATATTTGGCATATTTTGGGACAAAAAGATATATGTTTATGTCCTGTCCCCTTAACCCACCAACTTTCCGAATTTTTAGTCCCTTATAGACCTATATGCGCAACGGTTCTTTATAGTATAGCTATAGCCCATTATATCATGTGTGTGGTGTCATTTCCCGGTGTCTATACACGCCACAATTTTTTATTTTTCAGATCCCGCAATTTTATTTGTTTAGAAAACATAGGATTAGGATTAATACAAGATGGTCAGTGGAAAACTTAGCACNCTTGACTGATGATATCTGCCAACTGCCACGAGTGCTATTCTGATACCTATTCCTTTTTGGTGGTTCACAGATGGGCCATACAGATTGCTGGCGGCACCTATTGAAGCAGTTCCTATTTCATACCGTCCTGCAGAACCCATCAGGCAACCACAAAAAGGTGTCTNGTGCTTTAGGTCCATTTGCAAGTGTTCTGTCTGAACTGAACAAGCGAGGAACAAGTCCGAACTCTCTGGTCCATGCCACAGCTCTTGCTTGTGGTGCTCGTGTTGTTCCTCTTGAGGAGGCAGTTTCGCTTATCAATGCTGTTGAATCCAAGATCAGATCTGGAGGGGCCATAATAGCAAAGCTGCCTTCAAGCAACCTGACAGCTCCAGTTCCTCCAGCTACCGCCATGTTATCGTCCAGTGAAGATGAGGAGAATGACCATGGTGAGCCCCTAATGGTGAACTTTGATCACAACTTCCACGATCAGAGCTCCGACGAAATGAAGCTCCAAAGTGAGCCATCAGAGTTGGAAACTGAAGCTGACAACTGATCTGTGTGGCCTGAAGATGTAAAGCGTGATACTATTGATTGCTAACAGCTACAGAGTGAAGGATTGGAGCTGTTATAAAGATCAAAGCTTCCATGTTATGGTGGATTTATTCTACGATTTAAGAAATTTTTGTAACATTGAATTAGGATTCTGATTACTTAATTCTGTTGAGTTGATATTGTAATTAGATTAACCAAAATCAATACCTCCATAGAATTTGTAAAAATGACCAAACATGCTGTGTTGTCTTTATGTAAAGGAAAATCAATAGTATTGGTGAGGAGACGGGGAGTGCTGAACTGTAGATGGTTGATTTGATGCCATCGTGCCACTGTAAAACGTGAATGTTTGTGACCTTTATTTACACAAGACGGGCACGAGCCCTAAAACTCTTAGAAAAATCGATACTGTCTCTAACCCAATTGATTGTCTCTAAGAAGTGAGAAAGATGGTACACTTGCCATTCATTTTGCTAAACATGATAGCACATAATCTGAGGCACCCGTGTAAAGAATAGCTACTAGTGCTTACCATATTGGAATTCAGCTCAGAATTCAGACAGATCACCTTCAAGGCTTCAATCCTCTCATCAGCATAAATAAATATTTTAACCCACGAAAAAAGTAACAAAAAATGGTTGGACTGTCGTACACGTACGTACGCTCTGCAATCTTGAAGGCTGCAGATATTAAAAAAAAAAGGTTTGTGTTTTTTCTCAGTCAAAACCCAGCAAGCGCCGTCACCTTCTAAACTGATGTTATCGCTGACCTTGAGCTCTTAAAGACGAAGAGACGGACTAGGTACGCTCGGGTCATGTCATCACGTTGAAAAGGAAAGCTTGTAGCCTCATATTGTCAAAAGGTTTAACTCCGACCATCATTTCTTGCCAAATTTTCAATTGGTTTACGATTCATCAGACATTCAGTAGATTTACAGACCGTCATGTCTCAGTCTCAGCCTCCTATTGTACTCTTCAATCGCAAGATGGTTTGGCATGCTATGTGCACTTCCATGTCTATCAAATGCAATTAATAACTAGCAAAATTGTGGATATGAGCTGAGAAACAAATAAAGAGTTAATGTCTAATACGATTATCAAATAGCGAAATTGGATTTAAAATAATGAGAATAATAGTTCTAATTTTTTATTAAAGCTGAATATTTATTAAATAGCCCAATTGAAATATACCACAACTGAATAAACGTTACAAGGTACTGTATTGATATGGATATTGTGTTTTTCGGAGCATATGGATATTGTGTTAGAACATGGAGGGAAATAAGAGAGCGCAAAATAATTAGTTTTGATTAGATATTTGGGCTCTAAATTTATTCGCAAGGTTCTAATATTTATATATTTTAAATTCTGAAACAAGAGAGAGTACACGGGCAAGATGCAACCACGCAGAGACTTAACACCAAGACCAGGTCGAACAAGCTGACAGAATAAACCTTACAGGTATCAACACCCTCACACACATCACAATATACTGAGCTACTCTGCTATGTTGGCACATCGATCCAACACTTTTTTCGTCATCATCATCGCGGACACACACACGCACCACCGTTTATTCTGAACCCGCTCCATCGCCTCGCCGTTCTGGATCATCAGAAGCTGGGGCCTGCGGCGAGGATCTGGTCGGTCAGGCTGCTGTCATCCCCAATCTTGTAGCTGGCGAACACCTCGAAGTTGTTCTTGAAGAGCCCGGCAAGCCTCAGGAGCGTCTCCTTGTACGCGCCCTTGTCCGTCCACTGCACACCGCATTCAGAATTGGTCAGTGTCCTGTTCTGAACAGGCTATGCAGTTTAAGATGACTGGTGACGCGGACTGGTTAGTGCTAGTAGAGCTTACGGTGTTGATGGGGTCGAGGATTTCCGACGGCACGCCGTCGATCTCGGTGGGGATCTCCAGCCCAAAGACCTCGGTCTTCTTGTAGTTGGCGGTGAGGAGCTCGCTGGAGTGGATGGCGTCGATGATCTTCCGGGTGTACGGCAGCCTGATCCTCTTGCCCACGCCATACCTGACAAGCCACCGCCACAAGAACGTAAGCTTTGCCAGTTGCACGAAGCAAAACCCATGACGCCGTCAATGCAGATCAGAAAAGATAAGGATAGATACCTGCCGCCGGACCAGCCGGTGTTCACAAGCCACCCGGTGGCGCCATACTTCTGCATCTTCTCGGCGAGCATGGCGGCGTACTTGGTCGGGTGGAGCATGATGAAAGCCGCGCCGAAGCAGGCGGAGAACGTGGCCTGTGGCTCCTTGATGCCGTCCTCCGTGCCGGCGACCAGAGCGGTGTAGCCGCTGATGAAGTGGTACATGGTCTGCGCCAGGTTCAACTTGCTGACGGGCGGGAGCACGCCGAACGCGTCGCAAGCCAAGAGGATGACGTTCTTGGGGTGTGGCCCGACGCACGGTATCTTGGCGTTCGGGATGTACTCGATCGGATACGCAGCCCGAGTGTTCTCTGCAGTAAAATCAGCACTGTGAGATCACAGAGTTTTCTTATGATGCGTGTGTTTTGGGAAGGAAATTTACCGGTGACAGATTTGTCAGTGTAGTCAACTTCGCGGGTATGCTCGTCGAAGACGACGTTCTCGAGCACTGCAACAGAAACATTCAGTTACCCTCGGCCGATTGAGCGCAAAGACAGAGTGTGATATGAAATGCCACTTGAACAAACAAGGGAGTCGGAAGATCAGGGAAGAAGTACCAGTTCCAAATTTGATGGCGTTCCAGATATCAGGCTCTTTCTCCTGGGACAGGTCTATGCACTTGGCATAGCAACCGCCCTCGATGTTGGAGACGCCATTGTCGCTCCAGCAGTGCTCGTCGTCACCGATCAGAAGCCTATTGTGATCCGTCGACAGCGTCGTCTTCCCGGTACCTGTTGAGAGAAATCCATGATTCCAAAGTCAGCAAACACGGCAAAATGCATTCAGAAACAGCACAAGATACTGGTCAGTGACGCTGACACATTGCATATAGTAGTATAGTACACAAGAACATATCTGAATAGAGAAGAGGCAGATAGGATAGGCTAGAGCGAACGTCAGATGCGGTTTGGGCAGGTGACGGCACCACAATCCTGTTGGGATCCATCGATTCTTACCTGAGAGCCCAAAGAAGAGGGCGACGTCACGGTCCTTGCCCATGTTGCACCCGGAGTGCAGCGAGAGGATGCCGCGCCTGGGCATGAGGTAGTGCATGACGCCGAAGAGGCCCTTCTTCATCTCCCCGGCGTACTGCGTGCCCAGGATCACCATCTCCCTCCTAGCGAGGTTGATGTCTACGCTCGTCGACGACGTCATGTAGTGCGTGTAACGGTTACAGGGGAACTGCCCGGCGTTGTAAATGGTGAAGTCCGGCGTGCCGAAGCTCTCCAGCTCCTCGTCCGTCGGGCGGATGCACCTGCCAGCCCATCCGCCCAGTTACTTACTTCTACACTGTTTCTAGCAGTACACATAGCCAGCTCTGGCATGATCCCCAATTGCATGCCTTTCATTTCTTGGAAGGCAACAGGATTACAAGGCACAATACATAGTATATATCTAGCATGATGTATAGTATGTGGTAGTTTCATGGATCATCGTCAAGGTGAACTTATCTGGGCCGGATTTGGAGACACGAGCAATGCGACCTACTAAGATAGACATAGACACGTACTGCAATATATAAGAAGCAGAGTATTGAGTGTCAGGGTGTTGGCGCTTACATGTTGTGCATGAAGAGGGAGTGGTATNGCCCTGGCGGAGATGATGCGGACCTTGATGCGGTTCTCCGGGTCCCAGTTGAGGAACTGGTCGTTCACGAACACCTTGTCCAGCGAGTTGAGGTAGTCCACGGCCCGCTCCCTGTTGGTCAGGAACGTGTGCTCGTCCATCTCGATGTTGGGCGAGCCCCTGCCATCGTCNATCACCAGAGAGAGACGTGTTGTGTTATGTTCTCGGTCAGTCGCGAACCAGAGCACGTAATAATAGGCCATGGTCACGACGAGCAGGAGCAGAGCCGAGCAGCACTCACTTGCCCCACCACAGCTCCTGCGCGGCGGCCTCGTCCTTGACGACGCGCTTGTCCCTCGGCGACCGGCCGGTCTTGGCGCCGGACAGCGTGGCCAGCGCGCCGGTCGACGTGATGAACGAACCCTTCTCGTACTTGATCGCCTGCTCGTACAGCTCTGTTTTTGCAGTATTTTTTTTTTTTGTTAGCCTCGCGTGCCTCAAGCCCTGAACCTGTCTGAAGATTGAAGAGGTTCTGAAATCTGAAGAGAGACGGGCGGTGCGTGCTTACCAGCAGGGGAGAGGTTGTAGAGGACATGGGTGAACTTGAGGGAGCTGTCGCTGACGGCGATGGTGGGGGCGGCGGGGTGGTGGTGCTGGTGGTGCGCGTGCGGCGTCGCCGGCGCACCCTTCGCCGCGGCCTCCCCCTTCCTGGCCGGGTCGCCCTTGACGACTTTGGGGCCCGTTTCACGTGTCAGGGACGCCAATGACGCACTGCATAATGTCCATCACATGTTCTTCTTCAGTCAAAACTCTCAATGCTTAGCACTTACCGGCATGTTACTTACGCTCATAACCAAACACAAATTCATGCGCGTAAACGGGAGGAGATCATCAGGATGGGGAGACCGATCGAGACGAGCAACTACTCAACTACTACTGACGAGCTGTTTCTTACGTCAGGTAAGGTTCTTGGCAAGTTGCTTGCGTGTCCGTTACATGCGAACAACCACACCACACCGGCTGACGCTGATCCTATTCTATCTCTTCCCAGCATTTTCTTTTCAAAGAAACTAGTAGAAAAAAAGAGCATTCTGACTAGTACCAGAATAGAGTTCCACGATTCATGTGTGTGCTACAGCCTACAGACTACTGGGAACGGAAATATGGGACTGATTCGATGCGATAAGAACAAGTTGGATGCAGCATACGTGACGTGTTTCTGTCACTCCGGGCGGTGCCACGCGCGGGAGGTTCCGTGATACTGCCGCCGGTGCACCCCCTGGGAGCGCGGTGCACGGGGTGCCCGTGTCGCGAGAGCTTCTTTGTGTGATAGTTCTTTTTGTCTGAAAATGACGTGGGCTCCTAGTAGTACCCTTTCCCCCTATTTTCAACGAAGTTTAAACAGTAAACTTGTACTGCTAATCCTATCGGTCGTGCCGAGCACAACACTGTAAGCGTCACCATAAGTCTTGCTTCTTCTTTATTATTAGGCCCTGTTATTTAATAATTTAATATTTTATATTTAGTCGAGAAAATATTTGCTAAGCCTGATTGCCAATTCCTTTTTTCATAAGAAAATCTAGTAATTACTAAGGCATGCACTAGTACTAGTTAGTATGTTACTGGGGCCCACGAGGCAGTGTCCCTGCCCGAGGACAGGGTTCAGTTTCGGACTGAAGCAGGGGCCCGGCCGCTGATGTCCACGTGGCCATTGGATGCAGAGCTATGATACGTTCCGTTCGGCCGTTCCTTGTTCTTCTGCCGGATTCCCGCGAACGTCAATTAGTTTGGATTTTTCTTCCAAAAGGGAAAAGCAATTCATCTTTGCTCACCTATCAATCTATCATGCTCTTGGGCCGGCCATTATCGTTACTCGTTCTATCAATCTATCGTGCACTTTTCTAACCAGTGGACCGATCGTTGGAGAGCAATTTACAGTAGCAAAAACAGAGCGATCGAGAAAAAACTGGGATCGAGATCGATATAGCAGCGGTGGCGGCGGCCGGGCGGGCGCGCAGTACCTGATGGACTGCAGCTGCTGGCGGTGGCGCTCCTCCTCGGAGAGCGCGGCGGCGAAGGGCGAGGCGGCGCCGTCCTTGATCGGCGTGGTGGGCGCCGACCGCTTGCGCTGCAGCGAGTGCAGCTCGTCGATGGTCTGCGCGCGCACCGGCGGCGCGCTGTCGTCGTGGCACACCCCGTTCTCGTGCTTCTTCTTCCCGTGCGTCTCGATTCGCGCGAGCCCGTTCGGCGCCGCCATGGATCCCGATCGGCCGGCGGCGATCGCTCGAGCAGCCTGCAAAAAAAGGGGTACCGGCGAGCGCATTAGCATCATAGGTCATGGCTGAGAGCACCGCGACCACGGCCGCCATTGACACTCCGAGAGCACCAGGGCGTCGACGCGAGGATTGCAGAGGGATCGAACGAAGAGGAGGAGAGCCGGGCACGCACGGGAACAGCGACGAGCGCCGACGAAGCGGTGTCGGAGCTGTGGAATCGAAAGGAAACGAGTGAAGAAGAAC
>JAZFNS010020007.1:132005482-132015666 GCA_037127165.1 Alloteropsis angusta | reverse complement strand
GCCGCCGCCGCCGCCCGGGCCGACGCAGCAGCAGCTCCACCACCACCACCACCACCACAGCGTCGGCGGCGGCGAGGCCCCGTTCTTCCCGCTGCTGCCGCCGCTGCCGCCACAGCCGCCCCCGCCGCCACCGTTCTTCGCCGACTTCTACGCGCGGCGCGCGCTCCAGTTCGCGTACGATCACCACCACTCGGGCGGCGCGTCCACGTCGTCCGACCCGCTCGGCCTCGGCGGGCTCTACATGGGGCACCACGGCGGCTCCGGGATGATGATGCCGCCGCCCTTCGCGTCGTCCCCGTTCGGCGACTTCGGCCGGATGACCGCGCAGGAGATCATGGACGCCAAGGCGCTCGCCGCGTCCAAGAGCCACAGCGAGGCCGAGCGCCGGCGCCGCGAGCGCATCAACGCGCACCTCGCGCGCCTCCGCAGCCTCCTGCCCAACACCACCAAGGTAACCCATCCACGTGCTCGCTCGATGATCAGCTCGCCGTCGCGGCGTCGCGACACGGACAAATCTATGCCGCGCGCGCCCGCGAACTCCACTGCCGGCTGCTGCTGGCTCTCCATCCGATAGCACAGGTGTAGGGCTGATGAGGTAGGAGACAGGGCGCGGGAGGGAGCCGCCTAGTTGACGCGAAAAAGAGGGACCGTGAAGGAAACAAAAAGCTCGCGACGCGGGAGTTACTGCCGGGCCTCGCCGGGGAGAGACAAACACGCG
Organism: Alloteropsis angusta; assembly: GCA_037127165.1. Classification (NCBI taxonomy): domain Eukaryota; kingdom Viridiplantae; phylum Streptophyta; class Magnoliopsida; order Poales; family Poaceae; genus Alloteropsis; species Alloteropsis angusta. The sequence goes on along the minus strand of JAZFNS010020007.1, from coordinate 132,014,948 downwards.
AGCTCGTGTCAGTCTCGGACATGAACAGTGGCAGCAAAGATAAACAAAAAGCTGCCCATCTCGAGAGATCCTCCATCCGACCGGTTTCACCCGCGCGCCCTAGCAACACTCCCAAGGACTAGTACCACCCCCGATCCTCTACAAAACCTACATCCCAAAGCCAGCCGCCACGTTCTCCTATACCACTAACAAACTCCTCGTGCTAATAACTGCAGTTAGTTCTTGGTGCACCACAATACCACATCCTGGTAGTAGGCGTATTTGACCGGCGTGATGGCATGACGGGCATAAAGAATTGGGAGTGGCGATGGTTTGATGCCCCACTCGAGACCAAAAGGAGAGCGACACAGATCGCTCGTGGAAGCGTGCGTGCGAGCACCACCACCAGCGCGCACACCAGCCACAGCCGGCAACCCCGGCTGCACTGCACTAACCATTTTGTATTGATTGCGAGCTACTCCTTGGTGCCCCGAGTAGGAGGGGGACGGACGAGTGAGTCCCACGCTCGATCGAAAGCATGCAGAGGCGCCACGGCACGCACGGCCTGCTACTTTTGGCCTGCATGCGTACACCGCATCCTTCCCCCTCTCATCATTCTGGCAACTAAACGAGTGCTGCTGCTGGCTCTCATGTGGTCTTTTGGCTAGTTTTCCTTGCGATTTACTCATCCTCGTGTTTCGTTTCTTTTACCATTTGGTTTGTTTGCCTGACCGATGGATTAGATTAGATCATGCGTGTCATGTGTATGCAGACGGACAAGGCGTCGCTGCTGGCGGAGGTGATCCAGCACGTCAAGGAGCTGAAGCGGCAGACGTCGGAGATCACGGAGGAGGCGTGCCCGCTCCCCACCGAGTCCGACGAGCTCACCGTCGACGCGTCCAGCGACGAGGACGGCCGCCTCGTCGTGCGCGCCTCGCTCTGCTGCGACGACCGCGCCGACCTCCTGCCGGACCTCATCCGCGCGCTCAAGGCGCTTCGCCTGCGCGCGCTCAAGGCCGAGATCACCACCCTCGGCGGCCGCGTCAAGAACGTGCTCCTCATCACCGGGGACGACGGCGCCACCGGGTGCGGCGACGGGGCGGCGGACGACGACGACCAGCAGGAGGAGCCGCCCATGTCGCCGCAGCACACGGTCGCGTCCATCCAGGAGGCCCTGCGCGCCGTCATGGAGCGCACGGCGGCGGCGGCGTCGCCAGCCGAGGAGCCCGGAGCGCCGTCGTCAGGCGCCGCTGGGCTGAAGCGGCAGCGCACGTCGAGCCTCTCGGCGATCCTAGAGAACAGGTCCATCTAAAAGCTAATTAACATGCGCCACTTGATGATGAGATCGATGTGCAAAACGAAATGAAACTACAGTAGAAAACAACGCCACGATCTCTCATAGTTGATCATAATATCATGCAACTAGTTAGCTACTTATGGGCATGTTTGCCAAGTACGACATTTTTTTAGTTTTTTTCTCATTTATTTATAGTCTTCTTCTCTGTGTGTATTCATCTCAATCGGTACTGTGTTTCTGCATGGGATATCGGCAATCAATACAAGGATTTCTTCTTCTTCTTCCCTCTCTTTACCAGCAAATCGTTGTGTCTCTGATCTCTCAGAGTACAGGTTGCTTGAACACATTCATATAACCAATAAGGACATTCAGCTTCAGTAGCACGACTTCATGCAGCAGTTTGACTTTTGCGAAGATTAACATTTAATCAGCATATCATGTGCAGAAGTGATCTCGCATATCACTAGTTGGATTTGTTGGTCACAGTTTATGCATTGTATGAAGTTTGACTGTTACAATTTGTGGTGTCCTAAAGAAATTTTACAGTATATAGGCTAGGGTGCGTGGAAGTACTATGATTTGCATGTTCATCTGGAATTAATTATACTGTTTTCTTGCTTCTCGATTTGCTTCCTGAATTCAATGCGTGCATCCTGGTCCAAGAATAGTTCGAAGGTCAGATGTATGCAGATTCAATGTCAAGAAATAAGTTGTTTTCATAGTGTCTAAAGTGGGAAGCATTATGATGATTATATAAGTTTAAAGTGCATCATTGTTAACTTGATTGAGTCTAGCAACAATGAAACAGGCATGAAAGAAAACATCATTGCTCAAGAGCCTATATATAATGAATGGATTTTACAAACAATTCAACCATTTAATTGCAAAAGGAAACATGGAAGTTTCCCACATTCCATTTAGGGCCTAAGTTGTTGAAACCTGTGTGTGAGACAGAAAGAGATCTACATCTAGGTTATTTTTCTTAGTCATCAAGTTTCTTACTCCCTCTGGTCCAAAATGAAGTCGTTTAGGACACAACACTGTCTACAATGTGTTACTTTAACTAATAATTTATTCAAAAACATGCTACCTCAAATAAAAGGATTATATTACACGTGTTATGAAATTCACTTTTCATGAATAGTACTCTAAGAACATTAACCTTACAACTTACATGTGCACTTTTCAAAAATGAGAATTGTTGTATACATAAAGTAAAAGCCTCATTCAGTAGAGAATTTCAGTTTATTCTCTTAAGGGCAAAAAAGAAGTTCTTACCCAAAATGCAAACATGGACGAGCCACCACTTATAGCTTTCGTTTTTCTTTTCCTTTTTGTATTGGCACTTGTAAGTCTTTGCTTTCTATTAATATATAACCAGTAAGGGCTCTGCCCTCCTGTTTCCTCAAAACAAATGTGGAAGCGATGTGTTCTTATGGTCACTTCATAGGAATAATACCTTCACTGTTCACTCCATGTATAAATATCTCGTTAGTAATGGTGTTAAAGTTACTCAGGAGAATTGGCAGATGAAAATACCATTAAATATTAAAAATATTTATATGGTATTTGAAAAAGGGTGTCATCCTAACAAAGGTTAACTTAGCTAGAAAAATTGGAATGGGTCCAAAGATTGCAGCTTTTGTTGTTGTGAAGAAACTATTAACCATCTCTTCTTCAAATGTTCCTATGCTAAGTTCCTTTGGAGAGATATACACTTAGTTTTTGGAATTCCACCACCTACAAGCTTCACTAATCTTAATATTTAGGTGAAACAGGAGGGACAAAAGCCAAACTTATTATTGCTAACAGGAGTAGTAGCTCTATGTTGGGCAATCTGGAATACAAGAAATGAAGCGGTCTTTGATAAATGCCAACCCAAAACTTTTTTGCATGTACTTTTCGGGCGGACATACAGGCTTTGCATGTGGGCCAAGTTGTAGCGAAGTGAAGACAACCAAGAGACTATTTTCACGGCATGTCGAACGTTGAAGATGGCTGCTCTACGCTTCTTCACGGCGCATGGATTGTCTTTTAGTTTGAGGATTGGCATTTGATACTTTCTTTGAGTTGTTGAACTTTGTGTGAAGTTGTGCAACTTTGTGTTGAACTGTTGTACTAACTGTGGTCAGATCCCTACTCTACGAGGAGGGTGAAGCTGGAATTTTTTTTTCCTTATCAAAAGAATCAATGGCCAAAGATTTGGAAGCAGCTTGACCAATAGGAATTATACAACCATTTATATTCCAGGTGAAAGAGAGTATATATAAGTTTGACACGTATTATTCTTAGCTGTGCTTCCTGTATATCCGTGAATCGAGTGGCAAGGCAAAATGCATGATGACATCCCACTATCATGCCCCCCCCCTCCCCCTAAGCCTGTCATCTTTTCACTCGTTTGAATTTCATGTAGTATATCATCATTTTTTTTCTTTATGGATCAATTATTATGCTTGTAAAACAAATGAAAGAGTAAAGCCTGAAAAGTAAATGTGGAATAATTAAGTTCAAGGCACCAGCAAAAGTTGACGTTAACTAGCTAGTACCAAGATATGTGCATATTATTAGCAACAACAAGTAGGTGATTATAGTACTAATTTGACTCTGACCAATTATACATATGCGCAGAAACCTTTTTTCTGAGTGTATGATTTCGTGTTCTTAGAAAAGCCACCCAATTTCATCTACCTTTTGAGGGGCCCCCTTGGACACTTGGTGCAGATTTTGCACAGGGAGCAGCAGCCCTCTGGTAAAAAGGAGGCGGCAAAAGGCAGTGGTTGGATGGACTCCACTCCACAGGTCGTGAATTTGGTGAACCATAAATATACAATCGTGGAGGGAGATACTAATTACCAACAGGGCGGTCCTAGCAGAAGGGAAGAATAAATGTAGCTGAATTGTCTCATGATGCGTTTCTATGGCCGTTTTGGCTCGGTTTTCTGGTTTCTGAAACCGAAGACGGCACTGTCTGCAGTCTGCACTGCACTGTCTTGGACGTTAGTTGCATGACGCAACTCATTGTACGCTCCTACACGCCCGAGGATGCTATGCTATCGTCCCACTATGGAAAACTGTCTCTTGCAGTCTTGTGCATGGACCACCAAGAGACTGGAACGACATGAAGGTGTTAACCATACGGAGACGATGTCCGAATTCAGGAGTATCATGTAATTTTTTTTAATAATGGAACAAACCGTTCCTGCATCTGTACAACAAGAGTATCATGTAATCAAAAGAAAGAAATCTCTACATTGACTACCAAGCAAAGCATTTAGCCATGGATCATGCGCCGTAGACTCCTTGTCATACTAGCAGTATTGTATTTGTACCACATGTTTTGCACGCCTCACATATCCTAGTCGACTAAAGGCACATTTGGTTTGGAGCCAACTTTGTTCAACTAGTCGTGCCTGACTTTTGCTGTTGTTTGGTTAGCGACCTGAACTGTGGGTCTACGGCGAAAAAACTGCAGCGCCTCTACAGCTATTTCCTACGCGTCTTGCCCAAAGTGTGGTGATCAATAAGGACGCCGCACATGTGGCAAGTCAAATCTACGACATGGCAGGTATGGGCAGCATACAAACAGACCCAAATCAATCTCAATTTCAGTTAAGATATACTACATTCATCCTGAATTATAATTTATTTTGGATTTCCTAGATATGAAATTTTTTACTATATATCTATCATAACATATATCTAGATACACTACATCCTTTGAACCTAGAAAAACAAAAACAAAGTGTAATTTGGAATGAATAGAGTATATATCATAAATAGTCATATGTATCGGGAAGGTGTCTTGCATCCCAAGTCTATGTACACTACCGGCGGAGAGGTGTATAATAGAATCATCCAATGTTCGCCTTATTCACTCTTTGTATAGTCACAACTCCTCGACGAGATGTAGTCTAGACATCAGGTGCCTGCGTGCTAAACTTAGAGGGGGTGTTTAAGGGTACCATGCTATTCTTAGTGGTAGCGTACGCACGACAGAGACAATGCACTGGCATGGGTACTCATGGGATGTGAGCATGAAACCATGTTTGCATAATCGGTGATGATGATAGACATGGCTAGAAGGGTCCATGAGGAGCGTATGGAGAGGAGGGAGAGAACACGAGATTGATACAACTTTTGGCCACTTTAAATGTGATACAACCAACAATATTGAGTGCTTGCTCTGTTTCATCACTTATTTACACTAGTCATAAATTCATGTTATGCACACATACTAGACCCACAACAAATTCCATTTTCACCTCTTCCAACAACAAATAAAAGAAATCCATCATTTTACGTTCTTTTATTTTTAAGCTTTCCCCTTTCTGTCATTTTTCTATTTTTTCCTACCATGTTTTACTAAAATAGATCTACTGATATGGAATCGCATCAATATCTCTATGATATTTTTATATCACCATTAGTTACTTGTCCCTATTCTACGGTATGATGATGAAACCTTCGATATTGTCAAATAAAAAACCTAAATTATTGGGGTAAAAGTAAATTTTGCAAAAAAAAAAACTAAAGTTTTTCATATCAATAAAAAACACCTTCTTGACAATTTGGTTAGAACTTGACAATGTAGCACTGTTTGAATGCATAGTGGTTTCATTCCTTCAACTATATATTGGCATTCCATTGTCTATAATGAATTGAGCCTAGAAAGTTTTTTTACCCGTAATTGTGAATTCTAAAAATAGTTGTACGGTTCAGAAAACTATTTTTTAATAAATTTGGAAATCTTGCAAAGATATATCGGGAAAGGGAAAAGATGGAGTGTGCTCAGAAATATCACACTAATAGTTGAATGTCATGTCCCTTAACTAGTTGATTCAATATTAAATTTTCTTTCATTTTAAATTATCGCTCACATTTATAACAAATCTAATTTCTTTAATACACCACAAAAGGTAACTCAATGCATCATATGGAAAAATGTGGTCTGATAGAGAAGCAAAGAACAAGAACAAACCTTGTTATAAAGATTCAATAATTTTACATGTCGTGTGAAAACTCTAGGTGAACCAGAATAACTAAAAAGACTGATGGTAATTANTTTTAGAGAGACATGTGGCCCATACACATACAAACAATTCTCATGATAAGTTTTTCGGCACTTCGAGATGGTTGCAGAACTNCGGATCATTATCCTTCTTGGCATATATTATCTCTCTTCAACAAACAAATAACATAAGTGTATGAGATAGACATAACAATCTATTAACACTGATATTCTAAACTTTTAGATGAGAAAAACAACTACGTTACACATAATGTTTTTTTCCATATAGTTTGATTGAAGTTGTGCTTTTCGACTATATTATTTTATAAATAGTCTTCGTACTCAATTTATCTAAATCACATATTTCTACTACTTTCATGTAAAAATATTCTTGTAATGTATTAAATTTTCATAAAACCTGAATTGATTGTCGTAATTTGTAAACATTTCTCCAAATAACTTATACGAACAAGTTGTTTCTACCATATATGTTTTCACCTTATTTCCAATAATTTTATAAAGAGTAACTTTTTTATCCTGCATAAGCTTTCATGCAAAACTTAGCTGAATGGGTTCTTCTGAAGATTTATTTTGAACAAGTTTTATAAAAAATGAATAATGAAAACGTATTATAATAACATTATCATGAAAGCTGTGTGGAAAATTTATCATTTCAAAGTTGTACTATAATGTCTAGAGAATTTATGTATGCATAAAAGTTGTTTCAAGAAGCCTCATGACAACAATGNTTATGGAAGTTATGATGAAAATTATCATATGAAAGTTAACCAAAGCGATCATGTGGAGATCTATATGTAAGCATTCTATATGAAGCTTTACTACAACATAATAATGAAAAAATCCTNNAAAAAAAATCATGATAAGTTTGCCTGAAAAAAATATCATGATATGTTTTCCCGAAAAAGTTATATGTAAAGTCATGGAAAAAAGAAGTGTGTTTAGGTCCTTACATGACAAATCCAACTTGCAATATAAGGAAAAACTATGCTCTTATTAACATATAATTTTATAAATAACCTAGTTCCATTATATTGTAGTAATAAGTGTTTTTAGGAACACAAGACTACAAATAAGTGAAAAGCATGCTCCAACGCCGGAGAAAGCGTGACACAGACCAACTCCGCGAGCACCACGGCAATAAGGGCCCACCTATCAGCCATACATGGGACAATCCTCGGGGAAATCGACCTCAGAGGAGCCATGTACCCACATGAAATATTCCCGCAAGGGTCTACCGAACCTAGACGGGTTCCGTTGTGCCAATCTTTGACGACAACGCTTCCCGCGTCTCCCCCTTCACGCCAAAAGTGGTTTCCTTCTGAGGAGCGCCGAGAACCGTCCTCCTCTAGAATAAATAGGGGGGTTGAGGGTCTCTCACAACACACTCATATATCAAAAGTTTCTCTCTCCCTCTCCAAGTCAATCTTGCAGTCCTTAGGCTAGTGGAGCTCAGGCTACTTCTTTCTTTAGTAGTATTTCAAGTCGTTTTTGGGTCATTGTGGGACGTAACGTTCGGTCTTCGATACGATCTTTGTATACACGTTCGGTTTTTATACAAGTATGAAGTTTGATCTAAATGCTATGTTTAAGTGTTTATATCATGTCTGTGCCTTATCATTAGTTATACAATTTTCATGGATAGCCTATTCGATCTAAGTTACGACATTGGTTCATTGTGCCTTTGAGCTTGCTCTAGTTTCATGTTTTCTGAGAGAGTTAGGGTAGTCCTCTCATGCACGAGCGTGGTGCTCGGACATGACGAGAACCTTCAAATATGATTGTGCCCCACGGTCTGAGATATAGACAGTACATGGTGATAGTCTTGTCCGTCCCTTGTACTTTCCCACGTTCGGGAATCAGTGTAGGAGGTAGATAAAGTATTTCCGCTTGCTAGCAGACCAGTGTGGATTGGTCTCTTCGAGTTTGTCTGGATGTTTAGAACTAAGTCGTACTCGTGTTTTGTATAACTAGTGATGATCTTGTGTAATACCATAGAACCTTTCATGCTTCACTTCTGCTAACTTTATGATATTTTTTATTCTTGGAAATTGTTTCTTAGATGATGTGTCGCATTACCTCAATTTATCATGATAACTCATGTATGAACTATGTACATAGCTTATTCCATAACGTGAACATATGAATATCCATAAACTCTTTAACATCAAGTGTCATCTTTTCGAAATATGGACAATGATATTCTTGAATACTCACGGGTAAAATGTTATAACAGTATTATGTGCGCTTGCAGACAACGTAAACGTAAATAATACCAATGGCATTAGTGTCGTCGCCAGGGGTACAAACCTTGTTGCGATGTTAAAAAGTATCAACAAAGTGGTGGAGTCCGTCGGAGATTGGGCGCTGATGGCCTTGTGGTGGGCAGATCGCTAATAGCCAGGCCTCCTATTGCTATGAAAAATTGTATGCCTCTATGCTACCTCTTGGTACTCTTGTCTGAATTTGCACAAAGTAGACATAATTCTGCCACTCGTATACTACCTGGCTCACACGCATGTTCAAAACAGAATCGCTCGTTATTCTCTTCGAAATTTCAACATGTAATATGGCCCAGCCTAAAAACAAGGATGAATTCAGCCCATGTGGAACGCACGAGTGCAAGTGCTGTGTGGATACTGGATAGTCAGGGCAATTCACCATTGCTCGCCGTCGAACGCCGATTCTAAAACCATTACTCCATCCGATGCGCCAAAAAATAGATAAAACTTGAAAATTCTGGCAAAAATAACAAAATATATAGCTATCAGATTCTAATCATCATAGGTGTTGGAATTAGTTATCTAGAAAAATGTTCACATTTGCCACATTAAAAACTAAAATAACAACGTCCTAAATCCATAACTAAATTAACCATCCTACCATTATGAAAAATAACGTGCATGTAAGTTACCCGTGTCCACATTATTAAGAATAACCTACATATGCCATTAATATATCCCAAAATACACCAATATATAATTCTAAATTATCTATTCATGTCATTACTATAGAAAAAAATTGAATGATTAAGGCATATATGTATGGTGTGTGCCAAGATGTATACATGTGTGGTAGGAGGCAACGAGAATATCGATTTCCATGTTAATCATCTTACTATTACTAATTGGATGCTCCTTTTGAAGCAACCAGGTGAAGCCACG